>CM064516.1:10476977-10526977 GCA_032716605.1 Paralithodes platypus
GTAAAGGTTATGATAAATTAAAAGCTCCCATAGCTCATTAACACATTGAAAGCAGAGCTGTGTGAGCAAAATCATACAGTATACTAATTAATTTAATTTATATTTAATTGGTATTAAAATAAAAATTACTATAAATAAACACAATATTATAATAATATAATCATAGCAACTATATATGTTTTTTTTTTTTTTTTTTTTTTTTCTATGTGATGAGGGAGGCAAAAGGATAACTGCCTTAGCTGGGTTGGCCTTTTCCGCCCATAGTTGAAAGAGTGACAGGGCCAAACTCAGGGGACGTTCGAGCCAAATGCCGGGGACACACGGAGGTTGAAGCAATTTAAGTCATAGGACGAGGGAAAGACTGATTTTGTGAGAGAGTTCCAGAGCCTCAGATGTGAGTAGAAGAAAAGTTTGAGAGTACACGTTCACTCTGGGTTGGCGAGTTGCAACAGAGTAGGGGTGGGATTGAGTTGCAAGACGGGCACCACGTGCCCTACGTAAAGGAGGTGGTATGCACTGGGATCGCTATGAGGAAACACTGATTATTTTATAGTAGCGATAGAATAGCGAGGAGAGATGACATTGCGGCGGAGAGAAGAAAGAGATTGCAGAGAAGTTGGTGACGTGGACGGGAGCTAATGATACGAAAGGCCCTTCCTTTCAACGTTGTCTAGGCGAGCGGTGTTGTGAGAGGAACCTCCCCAACATGTGAACGAATACTCAATACAAAGTTTATTATGAGATCAGCTATTAAATTATTTCATTAAAACAAAGAAAAATCAAGATAGGGCTACCTGAGCCTTAACGGCGTTTGAACATACAGCAATGAGAGGTTCAAGTGCCCCGACACGACAAAGAGAATGGGGGAAAAACTACCCTGCCCCCGGGAAAATACCTGGTCCACCTGGTGCAACACCGGTCACTAACACCTGGAAAGAGAAAGTTCCGGGGATTAATGCTAATAGGGTTACACCCAGAAAAATGGTACAAAAATATTGTGCCTCAAAACCGACCGCGTCAACGAAACCGTAGCATTCCACCACTACTTTTCGTTGTACTTTAGTCTCATATTAAAGATTTCAGAATTATCTTTACCTGTCCAGAAGAGTTAATGATATCTTCTGAATAAAGATGAAGCATATCGTTATTAAAGATGAAGTCTTTCACGTATCATTTACACTTGAAACACTAGTAAGATTCAGGCATCTTTTTATCCCAGAAAAACGTCCTAAGCCTATCTTAATCTATAATCTGGCTTCTCCCCAGATAGCCCTCAGAGATCACCGTCTTGAAGGCCGTGATAACCCTATGTGGATCAATCAATTGTTTGGCAAATTATCGCGAAGTGCACATCAGTTTAATTATAACCACCCAAAGGTACAACCGCCGGGTTTTATATACACTGTCAAACCAATTGTACTACTGCCCCAGACCTCTTTGTAAAAAGGTCGAGGGAGGGAAAGACTAAACACAACAAACAGCATTGTTTCAAACGGCTTAGTAAAGATTTCAGCATATCTTTTACCTGTCCAAAAGAAATACGCATAACTTCTTAATCCTCATAAAGATTGAAGAATAGCTTTATGAAAGATGAAGTATTTCAAGCTATCCCTTTACACTTGAAAAACTAGTAAGATTCAGGCATCTCTTTATCCCATAAAAAGTCGAAGCCTATCTTAATCTCTAATCCGGCTTCTCCCAGAAGCCCTCATAGATCGCCGTCTTGAAGGTCTGATACCCTATTGTATCAATCACTTGTTTGGCAAATTATCTCGAATCGCAAATCCGTTAATATAACCACCCGGAAGGTACAACCGCCGGGTTTTATATGCACTGTCAAACCAATTATACATGCCCCAGACCTCTTTGTAAAAAGGTCGCAGGGAAGGGGAAAGACCAAACAAAAAGGACAGCATTGTTTCAATGGCTTTGAAAAGCAGAGGAAAACCAAGTCCCAACAGGTGTCAGCCTGATCACCTAAGAAAACTGTGTGGAGCCCCCCTCGACGGGAATAACCCAGGAAGCCTGATCCCAGGCTCAACCATAGAAAACGCAGTTTCTGATGGCGCCCTCAAGCGACCAAACTCGTCGGGGTAACTTACCTATTTTAGCTATCCTGACTAAAACTCGGTAAACAAAAACGGTGTTTCTCGGAGCAACGAGAAAAAACGCCGGCAAGGTAACCCACACTAAACTTATACATTACAGGAGGGCGTAATGCATACCGCAATGGAATAACACAGGAAGCCTGATCCCAGGCTCGACCACAGAAAACGCAGTTTCTTATGAGCCCTCAAGAGACCAAACTGTTCGGGGGTAACTTACCTATTTTGAGCCATCCTTGACTCAAACTCGGGTAAACAAAACTGGTGTTCTCGGAGCAACGAGGAAAAACGCCGGAAAGGTAACCCACACCAAACGAGACATTTTAACACATTTTATACAAGGGCGACTGCGTTGTGCGCCAAAAATAGGGATACTCTGAACAGGATGGGCGTAGTGCATAAAGCAAAAACCGGGGCAAAGGTAGCCATGACAGAGACTGGTGGGATACTTACTCCAGGTTCTGCATAGACCCGCCGGGACCAAGCTCTGGAAAAAAAAGAAAATTTCCAGGAATTAATGCTCAGAAGGTTAACCCAAACATGTTCGCACACAAGTGTTAAAAAACCCGCCGGGTAACGAGACGTTAATAACTCAACGACTACAGCTCGCTACGCGGTGGGGTTTCCTAAGTAAAAGAATTCAGAATATCTTAATTTGGCCCAAAAGATTTATGAATACCTTCTGACATAATATATAAAGACCAGCATGGCGCGTTTATAACTGATTAGGGCTTTCCGGTTGGGTGTTTGTTTCAAGATTCAATTTTGGAAAAAAAAAAACTAAAAACACGGCCGGCCCCCGAATTATCTCGTAGATAAAAGACGGGGAAGCCTGACAAATATACGAGATTCTAACTTCTCCCGACGTATCTCTTTTAGATCGCCGGATGTTGAAGGCGTGCGATACAAACCGTATCCCTCAATTGTCTGGTTAACTAACTGAATTGTAAATCAGTTATTCACATCCCTCCAAGGAGCACCCGACGGGTTGTGAATATTAGTGTTAAAAAAAAAACGTTAAACCCAATTGTGACATAAAGCGCCGTATGTTGAAGGAGGGCGATACACAATGCATCCCTCAATTGTCTGGTCAACTAAAATGAATTTTGCAAATTTCGGGCATTCCCACCATATCCAGGTCTTGCACCCGCAGGGTGATGTAAAAGTTAAAAGTTGTAAACCCAATTGTTTCTAACCCCACTTCTTTGTAAAAGATCAGCAGGGAAGGAAATACAAATATCGCGAATTGCAAATCAGTTAATATAACCACCCAAAGGTTAAACCGCCGTGTTGTTATATGCAATGTCAAACCAATGGTACCTGCACAGACCTCTTTGTTAAAAAGGTCGCTGGGAGGGAAAGACTCAACAACACACAAACGGCATTGTTTCAATGGCTTATTAAAAGATTTCAGCATATTCTTTACCAGTCCAAAAGAATTAAGCATAATTTCTTAATCCTCATAAAGATTGAAGAATATCTGGATTAAAGATGAAGTCGTTCAAGGATCCCTTGAAACTTGAAACACTAGTAAGATTAAGGCATCTTTTTATCCCATAAAAAAGTCTAAGCCTATCTTAATCTCTAATCCGGCTTCTCCCGAGAAGCCCTCATAGATCGCCGTCTGAAGAAGGGCACACGCGTGGATACCCTATTGTATTCAATCAATTGTTTGGCAAATTATCTCGAATCGCAAATACGTCACTATAAACACCCGCAAGGTACAACCGCCAGGGTTTTATCTGCAATGTCAAACCCGTTATACCTGCCCCAGACCTCTTTGTAAAAAGGGTCGCCGGGAGGTTAAAGACCAAACAAACAGACCGACATTGTTTCAATGGCTTTGAAAAGCAGAGAAAACCAAGTCCAAACAGGTGTCAGCCTGATCACCTAGAAAACTGTGTGGAGCCCCCCTCGACGGAATAACAGGAAGCCTGGATCCCAGGCTCGTACCATAGCAAACGCAGTTCTGATGAGCCATCAAGCGACCCAAACTCGTCGGGGTAAACTTACCTATTTGGTGATTTATATTCAGTGATTAAATTATTTCATGTAAACAAATAAAAATAAGCTAGGGATACTGATACTTACGGCGTGAACATACAGCAATGAGAGGTTAAAGCATGCCGATATGACAGAGCCTGGGGGAAACTACCCCGCCCCGAGGAAACTACCTGGTACCTGTGCAACACCGGTACCTCTGCCCTGGAAAGAGAATTTTCGGGGGATTATGATCAGTAGGGTACACCCAAAAAATGGTACAAAATATGTGCCAGCAAAAACGCGGTCAACGAACCGTAGCACTCCCCAATTACTTTTCGTTTCCTTTAGTTTCATAAGATTTCAGGATATATTTACCTGTCCAGAAGATTAAGCATATCTTCTGAATCCTCATAAAGATGAAGCATATCTTTATTAAAGATGAAGTCTTTCAAGTATCCCTTTACACTTGAAACACTAGTAAGATCCCGGCATCTTTTTATCCCATAAAAAGTCTAAGCCTATCCTAATCTCTAATCCGGCTTCTCCCAGAAGCCCTCATAGATCGCCGTCTTGAAGGCCGTGATACCCTATTGTATCAATCAATTGTTTGGCAAATGATCGCGAATTGCAAATCAGTTAATATAACCACCCGAAGGTACAACCGCCGGGTTATATATGCAATGTCAAACCAATTGTACCTGCCCCAGACCTATTTTGTAAAAAGGTCGCCGGGAGGGAAAGACTAAACAAACAAACAACATTGTTTCAATTGTTTATTAACGATTTCAGCATATCTTTTACCTGTTCAAAAGAATTAAGCATAACTTCTGAATCCTCATAAAGATGAATCATATCTTTATTAAAGATGAAGTCTTTCAAGTATCCCTTTACACTTGAAACGCTAGTAAGATTCAGGCATCTTTTTATCCCATAAAAAGTCTAAGCCTATCTTAATCTCTAATCCGGCTTCTCCCAGAAGCCCTCATAGATCGCCGTCTTGAAGGCCGTGATACCCTATTGTATCAATCAATTGTTTGGCAAATTATCGCGAATCGTAAATCCGTTAATATAACCACCCGAAGGTACAATCGCCGGGTTTTATATGCAATGTCAAACTAATTATACCTGCCCCAGACCTCTTTGTAAAAAGGTCGCCGGGAGGGAAAGACCAAACAAAAATAACTGTGTGGAGCCCCCCCTCGCCGGGAATAACACAGGAAGCCTGATCCCAGGCTCGACCACAGAAAACGTAGTTTCTGATGAGCCCTCAAGCGACCAAACTCGTCGGGGTAACTTACCTATTTTAGCCATCCTGACTAAAACTCGGTAACCAAAAACGGTGTTCTCGGAGCAACGAGTGACTAAAACTCGGTAAACAAAAACGGTGTTCTCGGAGCAACGAGAAAAACGCCGGAAAGGTAACCCCCACCAAACGAGACATTTTATACAAAGGGTGTGCGCAAAAATAGGGATACCTGAACAGGAGGGCGTAATGCAAAAAGCAAAAACCGGGGCAAAGGTAGCCATGACAGAGACTGGTGGGAAACATACTCCAGGTTCTGCATAGACCCGCCGGGACCCAGCTCTGGAAAAATTAAAATTTCCAGGAATTAATGCTCATAAGGTTAACCCAATCATGTTCGCACACAAGTGTTAAATAACCCGCCGGGTAACGAGACGTAATACTCAACGACCACAGCTCGCTACGCGGTGGGGTTTCCTAAGTAAAGGATTTCAGAATATCTTAATTTGTCCAAAAGATTTATGAATACCCTCTGACATAATATATAAAGACCAGCATGGCGTTTATAAGTGATTAAGTCTTTCGGGTGGTGTTTGTTTCCAGATTAAATTTTGGAAAAAAAAAACCCTAAAAAAGACGCCGGCCCCCGAATTATCTCGTAGATCAAAAACTGGGAAGCCTGACAAATATACGAGATCTAACTTCTGCCGAAGTATCTTTTTAGATCGCCGTATGTTGAAGGCGGCGATACAAAACGTATCCCTCAATTGTCTGGTTAACTAACTGAATTGTCAATTCGTTATTCCCATCCGTCCAAGGAGCACCCGCCGGGTGTGAATAATAGTTTAAAAAACGTTAACCCCAATTGTGCCCTAAAGCGCCGTATGTTGAAGGAGGCGATACACAATGTATCCCTCAATTGTCTGGTCAACTAAACTGAATTTTGCAAATTCGGTCATCCCACCCTTCCAGGTTGCACCCACAGGGTGATTTAAAGTTTAAAAGTTAACCCCAATTGTTCCTATCCCCACTTCTTTGTAACAGATCGCCGGGGAGGAAATACAACTACAGCATAGTTTTATATTGGCTTTGCAAAACCGAAAAAACTACAAACAACACGTGACCGTATGAACACTGTTAGATGGGTACAGCCAACCCGCCGGGAATCAGAAGGAGCCTGAAACAGGCACCCCAGAGACGCAGTCCTGGGGAGCCACAGACACCCACTCGCCGGGGAAACAAGCCTGTTTTAACACCTTACGAGCGGCCTATGCGGTTTATTTATGTGTACCGCACAGCGGGGTGTTTTTAGCCAAAATAGGGCTGTTTACGTGATCATTTTCATGCCTAAATAAGACCCAGAACGTAAAACAAGTACCTATCCCTGAAAGGGCATAAACAGAGCTTTCGAATGACACCATAACAATCCTTGTATGATGGATAGTTGTCTTGCAATAACCGTGCAACGCGAGTGCAAAAAGCAGGTAATTCGGTACTTTCAGTACATAATTGAGTATGTAGCGAGTGAGAGAGGGAGGAGGGAGCTGAGATTTGTGTCAGTAGTAGGTTCGCCGCGGTGGTCTGGAGCAGTCATACGCTCGCTAGTCTCCTGCCACCACTTGTCTCTCTCTCTCTCAGCCACATTACGTGCTGAAATTGCCACTCGAGTTATGTCGAGCGCCGCCACATAGTCCAGCTTTATTTAACTCGACTTATGTTGCTCGCCGCTAAATAAGGGTTAAACCACGCGTGGCCAAAACTTGGCAACCAGCCGGGGTTATCAAGGTGAAACCGAGAACAACCCCGCCGGAAATAACCCACCCCGTCCAGATACCATCTGAACGCAACACCGGACCGAGGCGTAGCTAAAACACAACTAACGCCGGGCCCAACATAGTCCGTGGAATTAGCCAATACACAACTAACCCAGGACACATAAATAGACCGTGGAATTAGCCAATACACAACTAAACCAGGACACACATGACACAGTAGTACAAATTTAGAAAATAAATCAATAACACTTGTATATGTGGTAAAGCTACGAGAGGCTGGCTAGGCCTAGGCAGACGGATAACAGTAACATGTCGGAATATAAACAAAAAGCACTGAATTATATCACAACAGGAACCACCGCCAACACACCACTGTAGCAAACACTTCCGGCAAAGGGAAGAACTGACTCGGGACCCAGAAAAAACTTCACTAAGTGAAGAAAAATACGCTGGGAACGACAGCAAAAATACGCTACCTCATCAGAAAGATAAAAGGAAGCAATAACGTGTAATGAAAGCCGCCTGCATCACAAAGCTAGCTAACTGTTGAAAAAGTTCACCTGTCCACAACAGGACCACGAGGGTACATCCGAAATAGATGCCCCAAACACACGACCCAAAATACACTGCACTGCGGGCAACCAGCCCAGGACACTCCTGCTACGCATATCCTAACCTTACTCGATACATCCCGGAGTAAACCAATGAGAAAAAACTCACTAGGGACGCAACAAATGCGGAACCCGCGTAGCGTGGGGAGACACGTCCGGGCAGGCTGAGCGCAAAGCAGAGAAGGAAGAATGACGCCTGCAGTAGCGTCTGGTCAAAAGATCCACACAAGTACATCCACGATATGATGGAAAGCTTATTGAATAGTTATTCTTAATTTCTTTTTGTTTTTATTTTTTACGAAGTTTTTTCGTAGTGAGAACCCAATTCATTATGACTGAAACCATGAGTGAGGTCGCGTGCGCTCATGATGAAGGCTCCTCAGTTTTTTAAATGCTCTGCGCAGTAGATTCAAACTACGGCGGATGAGTGTTTGAAGAGGGTGCCTTATGTAATAGGCATGTTCGTCAATGATTACGGGGCCACTAATAAATGTTAGTGTAACACGATGCACACGAGCAAATTTGTTAGCGGCAATCCTCGGGGTCACAGTATTACAGTAGAATTATAGGGTAGCAACATTTGGCTGCAGCTGATTTTGCCTATACTATTATATTTTCATCTCGTTTACAATTCCAAAGAGTCATACTTGATACAATGATAAATATCACAATTGCTTCAAAACAAATGGGTAACTTGTAGCGAATATCAGGGATTGTAATTAATTTAGGCTATTATAAAGTACTATATAATAACATATCATATTATGTGGAATACCAGGGGGAGATTGTAGGCACCGATCGAACAGGGCTAGACCCAGGAGAGGTTATAGGCATTTGATAAGGAGTCGCTGGAACTCCTGTTTCATTTGCTTGGCCTCTCTTACTGATTCTCTTTGTGCCTCACTTACACTGAGAGTAATCCAGCTCGCTCTCAAAAACACCTCCTCCTCTATCTACTTCACTACACTAAACATGTATACCACACTTTCGTCTTCCACATCAATTTTTTTGAAATGATGATGAATAACAGCCCCGCCTCGAGTCCCCAGGGGAGGGGACCACAAATGCCTCCACACCCGACCGACCTTCCCCTGACGACCCCACAAAATTCTCTGGAAAACGGCCTGTCACTCCAAAGGCGGATGTTGAGCATATGTGCACAACAAACTCACTTGCTCTCATGTTCCCGATTTCGATTCCTCTGAATTCTCAACTTTATGGCTCAAACTATCCTGTCATTCTCATACTAAATATTTCTGTGCTGCCCATCATTCCCCTAACTCTACCGACTTTCCCAAATTCTTTGACTATCTAAACTCTAAAGTGGAACACATTCTATCCATTTCTCTTTTCACAGAAATCTCCATCTTAGTAGATTTCAACATTCACCACCGCCAATGGCTCTCCTCTCATACTACTGGCCAACCTGGTGAACAATCCTACGTCTTTTCTATCCTAAATGACCTAGAGTAGTCAGTTCAGCAACCGACCCGTATCCCGGATCGCTAAGGAGATCGGCCCAACATTCTTGACTTGTTTCTAACTTCCAACCCTCCTTCTTATACTGTCGATCTTTTCTCTGGTTTGGGCTCCTCCGACCATAAGCTTATCTCTGTTACCTGTCCTATCTCGCCAGTATGGGCACCCGATCCTCCCAGCCGGCGGCACTTATGGCACTTTGGCGCTGCCGACTGGGAGGCTCTCCAGCAGTATTTCTTTGATTTCCCATGGAATGATTTTTGCTTCTGTGGCCGGGGACCCTCGGAGAGTGCTAAACGCATTATCGAGGTAAATCTATCGGGCATGGAGGCATACAATCCATTTTCTTTCTCTCAAACTAATGCAAACAAATCTAGGTTTACTCACGCTTGTTTTACTGCTGTCCGCAATAAGGAGGAAGCATTCAAACGGTACCAACGCCTTAAAACTCAAGAATCTCATACTTCCTATGTTTCTGCCTGGAATCAAGCCAAATCTATTCTTCGACTTGCCAAACACTCTTTCATCAATAATAAATGCAATGAACTATCCAACTCTAGCTCTTCCCAGGCTTTTTGGCATCTAGCCAAAAACTTCTCCAACAATTTTTCTTCCTCGTCTTTCCCTCCCCTTTTCCAATCTGAGGGCACAACTATCACTTCTTCCTCTGACAAAGCTGAACTCTTCACTCAAACTTTTGCTAGAAACTCCACTTTGGATGATTCCGGTGCTATTCCTCCCTCTCCACCTCCCTCTCTCCTACTTACCTTGTTATAATACTTAATAATATACTGTATTAAGGCCACTCATATTAATAATTAGCATTATAGTCAATATATAATTTTGACTAGTTTACATTATTATAATAATAAAAGAAATATAATATATTCGTAATTAGATTTACAATATCCTAATATCCTACTCCCTTCTAAAGATGAACTTTCTACCCTCTCTGGGCTTAATACTAGGAAGGCGTTAGGTCCGGACGGTGTTTCTCCTGTTGTACTAAAAAACTGTGCTTCCGTGCTGACTCCCTGCCTAGGCAAAATCTTTCGTCTCTGTCTTTCCTCTAACGTCTTCCTTTCTTGCTGGAAGTTTGCTCTCGTTCAACCTGTCCCAAAGAAGGGTGACCCCTCTCAACCCTCCAACTATCGTCTATTTGCTCTCATCTCTTGTATCTCTAAAGTTTTTGAAACTATTCTTACTTCCAAATTTCTTAAGCATTTCTCTTCTCATAATCTACTCTCAGATCACAAGTATGGTTTCCTTAACGCCTTACGAGCGGGCGGATCAGTTTTTTTCCACTACGCGCCCAGGGTTTGTTTTTTACCATAAATGGCCTTGTTTCCGTGCTCTTTTTCATGCATAAACAAGAGCCAGAGCGTAATACAATTATGTATCCCTGCAAGAGCGTAAATTGAGCTTTCCAATGACACCTGAACCATCCTTCTACGATCACTGGTTGTCTTGCAACGATCGTGCAACCGAAGGGCAAAATCGCTAAAATACGGTCATTTCGTTACATAATTACGTGTGTAGCGAGGGAGGGAGGGTGAATGTGTGTGGATTAGATGTCAGTAGGCCCACGGCGGCCGTGGCGAGCGGTCATGAGGTAACCTACGCTCCTTCAGTCGCTCGTCTCTCTCTCAGAGCCAATATTGCGCCAAAATTGCACACAGACTAAAGTCGGGCCCCGCCACATATTCCAGATTTTTAGATACGGACTTAAGTCGGGCCCCGATGGTTAGGGGTTAATGGTCGCTTTACTGGTGATCTTCTTTCATATCTTACTAACTCTTGGTCATCCTCCTTTCAGGACTTCGGTGAGACCTTTTCCATTGCGCTAGACATATTGAAGGCCTTCTATAAAGTCTGGCAAAAATCTTTCATTTCTAAACTACCCTCTTTCGGTTTCTATCCCTCCATCTGTGCCTTTGTCTCTAATTTTCTTTCCGGCTGTTCCATAGGTGCGGTTGTGGATGGCCATCGCTCACTTCCTCATCCTATCAATTCCGGTGTTCCTCAGGGTTCTGTCCTATCTCCCATTACCTTTCTAATTTTCATAAATGATCTTCTCAACTGTACCTTCAGTCCCATCCATTCATATGCAGATGGGCGGGTGCCCAACCCCGAAAGGGGTTGAAAATTGGGGAGCTATCCCCCCGCCAAAGGTGGCTTTCTAGGGCCTTTCCTAGCTGATGCTGAGAGGATTGGGTTCTAGTCATGTGGTGATGGGCTGGTCTATCAGAGTGAGAACTGAGCGATCTCTGCCATACCCATAGCTTACTCTGACTGTTCCTTTTACTTATTTATTTTCTAGATTTCAAGTGATGGCGTCTCTTCCGTGGATTGACCTCCCAATCTACCAAGATTGGAAGCCAAAGCGCCCCTCAACTTTCTCTTCATAATTGCTGAGGGGCACAGGGCCCTGGGTGGGTCTTTGGTTTCCCGGGTGTTTCCGCACCCTCCTCAGCACCCCGCCATGGAGTGGCTTCGGTCACCTAGGCTTTATTGTGGTCGGCAGGGAGGGTTCTGTGGGGGCGCTCGGTTATGGCCTCGGCCTTGCTCGGGGCCTTGGGGCTGTTCGGCCAGGCAGTTTGGGGAACAACAACAACAACAACCCTACACTAATTAATTAGTTTTCCAGAACGCCCCAACAAGCAGTCCCTCAAAAACAAATGTAATGAAGCCATACAACACTTATCTTCTGATCTAACCACTATTTCCAATTCGGGCAGAGAGAAACTTGTTGCCTTTAATGCTTCCAAAACCCAATTTTTCCATCTTACTACCCGCCGTGAACTCCCAGAGGACTATTCCTTATACTTCAACAATACAAAAATCAATCCTTCATCTTCTCTCAGTATTCTCGGTGTCTTTTTCTTCTGCTCTCTCTTGGATGGACCATATTTCCACTCTTCCTAAAACAGCTTCCCAGTAGCTAGGTGTGCTCAACCGCCTCAAGGAGTACTTTACCCCTGCACAGCTTCTTGCTCTGTACAGGGACACATTGCATTCTTGTATTGAGTATTGTTCACATGCGTGGGGAGGATCCTCTGACACTGCACTCCTAGACAAAGTAGAAAGGAAAAACTTTTGTATCATTAACTCCCGTCCACTCACTAACTCTCTGAAATCTCTCTCTCTTCGCCGCAGTGTTGCATCTCTCTCGCTATTTTATCACTACTACAATAGTGTGTGTTCCTCAGAGCTCCCCCAGTGTATACCACCTCCTTTATGTAGGGTACGTAGTTACCGTCTTGCACCACAATCCCACCCCTACTTTGTGCAACTCTCCAACTCAAGAGTGAAACGATACTCCCAATCTTTCTTCTACTCAACTGGTGAGCTTCAAACTCCGTGTGTCCAGACATTTACATTCCTTGATTTTGGCCCTGTCACTCTTTCAACTCTGGGGGAGGCACTCATCACAGGAAGTTTTGCCTTTTGTCTCCCTCACTCACATAGAACAAAACAAAATCATTTGGGCTTGGGTAGCCTATACCACTTGTTTGAGCGTCAATATATCTTCATCTCAGATATAAGGACTCATTATTTTCTTCTGTTGTTCAATAACATACTCGGATACAATTTTCTGCTAAGATAATGTTAGTGTGACTCCAGATTTTCGCTAGAAGATATTAGACAAATATGAGATAAATAATGTTCATATTCAGTTTATTTAATAGCTTCTTCATGATGGCTAATCCCTCAATACCTTCACCTGACCTGAGCTTACCTGGTAAATGAAAGTTTTTGATCTATGTGTATGAAGGAGAAAAAAGACAGGCTGCGTGAAACGAGTGTATTTGACCCTAAAACATCATAACATCCGGTGGTAAAATTTCCCGTGTGACATCAGATGGTACACCTTTTGCTAGATTTTGTAATTTATTTATTATTTTATTTATTTTTTAGTTTCCTCCCTAGATCTCCATCAAACTTAAAAAAACATCCATCAGATCCCCCTTCTAGATTAATTTGTACATTTTTCGGTAGAAAAATTTCCCGGCCGAAGGCCGGTTTCTCTTAAGATTACAGGCTCGCTATCGCTCGCCAGGAAAAAATCGACTCCTAAATAGCACGAAAGGTCTTAAAATTGACAACTAAATGGGGCAAAAGGTATTAAAATCGCCAAGCTAATGGGCCGAACGTCATAAAATCTGAAATATAAACTATTGGGGGTAAGCATGAGGAAGAAGGGTGACCAGAAAAACAGCCCATGGCCCCTTAAGGTACTTGAGAACGTACCCGGGTTGAAAGTGAAACGAATGGAAACCTAGAAATACAGTTAAATAAACTCGGTGGTTGACGTTGATCTAATAACTGTGTTGGTGGTGTAATGGCTTAGGTGCTCATGTTTTTGGTGTGGTGTCCCGAGTTCGAATCCCGGGAGGACCATATGTTTTCATTAGTTTATTCAAGTACATTGGGGTTTGTAATTGATGATTAATGTTAAGAAAGGGGTGTTACTTATTGAAATACAAATATGTCTTTCGCTGCCACAGTGGGGATCTTTTCGATATATAAATATCCATACTATTGTGATTGCTAGCCATTTGTCATATTGATTCGGGCAGATATATTGCGTAAGACAGTTATAGCTTTTGGTACTATCCTGCATTTCCTTCAATTTAGATAAAAAATGCTATTTTAATATATACAGGGTGTCCCGAAATAGACGTGCCAACTTCAGGATATGATTATATAGATGATTCTAAGCATAAAATGCTTTATAACAAACATTTTAAATCTCAACCGTAGAGATAAACAACACAGCAAGATTTAGCTTGAGAGTGACAAGAAAGCTTTAGTCAGAGAGTTGAGAATTCAGAAGAGTCAAAGTTGGGAACACGAGAGAAAGCGAGATTGTTGCGCACATATACACAACATCCACCTTTGGCTTGAAACTGAGGATAGCGATAGTAGGAGGATACATAGAAGGCTTTGCTGTCAGTAGTCCGAGACACCTGAGTTTCGGTGAGAAAAAGAAGATCAGGGTTTGCAGAGGAGAGGTGGTGGTGGAAGTTAGAGGAAAGGCCACTAATGGCTGAAGTGATTAGTAAAAGTAGAAGGAAGTGGTCCAGAGCAAATTATGGAGTCGTTGCCAGGGGTCAGTCCATTGGGAGCATTTCTGGTACCCCCCCCCCCCCCCCCCCCCCGCACCCCCCCTGGGGATTCCGAGGCGGGTCGTGGTTACGCAACAAAAACATTTTTGCGAGGAAAGGTAGTGTAGTGTGTACGGTGTTTGTAGTATAATGTATTGATAGGAGGAGAAGTTGTTTTGGAGGGCAGGCTGGGGTTGCCCTCAATATTGTTGAGGCACAGAAAGGATCAGCTAGGGAGGCCAGATGGTGAAACCACCTAGCACTCCCCGGGAGTACCACCCTGTTTGGCTGGTGCCTACAGCCTCCTCCTAACAATTCTGGAGGTGGGATTCCCAGTCCCAACCTCCAGGGGCTATCTGCGCCACAAAGTGACAGGCGATGGGGTCGCCACATCCCTAAGCCAAATGATTCTGAAATGAAGCAAAACACTTCTTTTTCAACAGAGTGTTTAACTTGTGGAATAAATTGCCTAGAAGTATTGTGGAGTGCCATACAGTCCGGACATTCAAATATCGCCTTGATAAATATCTTGCCATGAACCCCCGACTGACTGCGTTTGTGCCCGAGTAATGTAACCGTTTCAGTAACGAACGGTTTTCTGACTACAGTCCTTCTGGAGCTGAAGTCCTTCAGTCTATGGCGTTTTTTTTTGTTTACAAGCAGCCTAGTAAGGTCCATAAGGTCTGTTGTTGCTTGTCTTACTTTGTATTCCTCTCTCTCTCTCTCTCTCTCTCTCTCTCTCTCTCTCTCTCTCTCTCTCTCTCTCTCTCTCTCTCTCTCTCTCTCTCTCTCTCTCTCTCTCTCTCTCTCTCTCTCTCTCCTCTCTCTCTCTCTCTCTCTCTCTCTCTCTCTCTCTCTCTCTCTCTCTCTCTCTCTCTCTCTCTCTCTTATTTATAGCCCTTCTTTTATATAGCCAATCTAACCCCATTTACAAGAAACATACAACTCCCCAGATGTAAATATCAGGAGGCCCCATTCATATGTTAAGAACACAAAGATATACAGTATAGGCTATTTTAACTAGATCAAATTATACCAAAATCACGAATTAATTAATATAATATAAGTAAGTATCGAAGACAAAATAAATTAGGTAAAATAGGGAAGACAACTAAAAGGCTCCAAGGAAATATTATATATAAATGAAGACAATATATAACAAATCTTATATTCTCTGTGTTATTAGTCCTCTTACATGTATTTGAATACATTTATACAATATATAAACTAATTCATGTACATGAAAGAGTGAAAATATCTAAAGTTAAATAGAATGCCTTAATAAATGTAGGTCGTTTGAAATACAATACATAGGACTACTACGCGAATCAACGGTAAAAAAAAATAAAATAAAAAATACACAGCTTCAAATCTAGGTTAAAACAAAATATATATAATGGGGTAGACGAGTCAATAAACTTGAAGCCAAGTCCTGTTTTAAGTGCTACTAAAGTATCGTTCCGTAGCGTTACGCTGCACCATTAACGGATCAGGCCAACGTTACGCTTCCTTAAAGTAGCGATCCCTTGCAGTATATACAGATCGGATAGAAAACATTAACAGCACTAAAGTCGTCACTGCACTAATGTAACCACCTGTTCAAAAAGCACCTTCAGTTTCATCATAACCTAATTGACCATCTTCATATTTCTCTGGAGACATTAAACAAATACAAACAAGTACTATATACAACAACTTTTATAGCAATACTCATGTTGATTTTTAAGGCAGGTGGTGTGTTTGTAGCAGTGGATAATTTTGTGGTGTGACCGTTACAGCAAATTTTAGGCAAGTTATCTATGACTGAGAAAATGTGATGCTGGAAGTGGTGGTGTGACTGCGGCTTTAGAGTACCAGGGCCGCCAGACTCAGCGGGCTTAATAACCAATCAGAACCCAAATTGACAGGCGGCCTGGAATGTCATTGGCCGCCTCCCAGCCTCACCCAGTGTTGCCAATTTCCCGGCTTGACCATTGGATATAGCCTAGATATATTTACTTCCTTCTACCGATATATTTTTTAGATATAGTTGCATGAAGTAAAGCGACATCGTAAAGTAAACAACGCTATTGTCGCCACTGCACTAAGTCGCCACTCAGTCATAATAATCACTATGAAGTCACTGGAACTGACAATATATGGTCCTAATATTACTAAGAAACATGAAACATAATAGAAACAATTTATAAACCCCTTCATTACCGGATATTTGTAGCTTATGAAGGAGGTATAACGATTAAAAGTCTTCAAACTATCTAATTAACTGTTTTAACTATCACAGACCTGTTCTTAGCTTCGTCAAAATAGGGTTGAAATAACACAAAACATAACCTCAATACGAAAGGGGTTAAGAATTGTGGCTTACGAGGGAATATTGGGGAATTATAAGACAGATAATGCCATTAGTTTTTTGTGGTACAATTTATGTTGCCAAAATTGGAGATAATGGCATTTTTCCATATTATTTGCAAGAGGTTTTAGTTGTTATTCCTGGCGATATGTTGCAAATCCATTATCTATCGAGTGTTGGCGATTTATGTAGAGGTATTAAATATTACAAATTTGCAACGCTACCCCCTGGTCTTGCTGTAATGGAAACACTGTAGCAAACTACACACTGGACAGCTCCAGACATTCTGTGTCTCTGTTACATATAAACCACTGAACACACTAGATTATCATTAAACTAAAGTGTGCAACTATTTAATTTTGTATATATATACTAAAGATAGTGTAGGCTATAGGAGATAATGCAAAGTCACTAGCATTTTTATTTATTTATGTACATTCGCAAAAATCAAAATCTTAAATTTTTCCATTTAATGAGCATGAATCTTGGACAGATGACGACTTATCATTGATATGGTATGGTGAGTGCTGTCATATATTTCGAATGTGGCGAGGCATGCTCTACGCGGCCAATAACAAAAAACAAATAATGTTACTTTGTTGACGTGTGTATGTAGTCCGGACACTGTAAATGACTAAAGGATTGCAAGCCATGATATTACTACCTCACTAACTCCAGCTACTCACTCGGTATACCGCAGTTGAGAGCTGTACCAACTGACCTACATCTTCCCTTATGAAATAGTTTTAACAATGAATAATTCAAAGCTAAAATTATTTGTTAGATAACTTTATTGCACTTATCATATAATCTCAAAGGAACTAAATCCAGATTACTAGAAAACACCGTTATTTGTCTCTCAAATACTTTCTAACAACTATTGTTATTATAAAAACGATACAGGTATATCAATTACTATGCTTATAAAAAATGTCTTACCAATTGCTTTGATTATCAAAGACAACATTATCAAGTGATAGACTAATCAAGAACGTTGTACCAAATAGTGTAATGATCAAACTAATTACATAACAAACTCCTTATTCGTATTAACAATATACAACTCGAATGCTTACAAAACAGTGATACCAACTCTTATGCATATCAAAAATGCTCTATGCCATTACTTTTATACAAATAGATCCACTAGTAGGCTAATAAAAAAAAACGTATGTCTTCGGATATGATGATAAAAAACGTTCTATTAATTGGTATACTATGTGTGCGAATCTTCAACATGGCGTCATGGGAAGCAAATGACCAGCCCCGGTTTGCTAGAGGCCCTCTAATGGCCATTAATTTTCGGCCATCGCAGCTGACTGGCGGGCCCTGCTGCAACATCAAAGAATATTTCAAGTCCCTCCGGTTTGTTTGATCACAACTTTAATGAAAACTGTATCTGGACCACAACTTAGCGAACTTAACGTTATCAGCGGTGAGCGGCGGCGTGTCACTGGGCTTCAGTTAGTTTTGCAGATTGTTTGGTCCGGTTTCCTGGGAGGCTGGTCCTTGGGGGTAGTTCTTTGGCAGTATGATGTGTGGCGTTTGTGACTGAAGACATAGGATTGAATTTGGAGGTGAATATTGAAGGTAGGATTGTTAGTAATGCCTGGTTTGGGGGAAATATATTGCGATAGGCTTTGATGTGATGTGGGGAGGTTGTGGGAGATTAATTAGGGTAGGATAGGTGCTGATGAGTTGGGGTTGTAAGTGAAGAATTAGGACAGGATTGGGTATAATGTGTGGGGATTGTAAATGAAGAACTCAAATAATGCTATAGAGGACGTGCATGGGTTCTGGTAAATCAAAAGGGGGTAAAATTTGAAGTTATATACAGGGGTTGAAGGAGAAGAAATAGGGTTGGCTTCTGAGTTATGGGCGTGGGTTGTGGCGGAATGAACAGGAACGTACGAAGGTTGTGGGAGATGAATAGAATAGATGAATAGAATAGATGAATAAAATAGATGAATAGAATACATGAATACAATATATGAATATAATAGATGAATAGAATATATGATTAGAATAGATGAATTGAATAGATGAATACAATACATGAATACAATACATGAATAGAATAGATGAATAGAATAGATGATTAGAATAGATGAATAGAATATATGAATAGAATAGATGAATAGAATATATGAATAGAATAGATGAATAGAATATGTGAATAGAATAGATGAATAGAATAGATGAATACAATAGATGAATAGAATATATGAATAGAATAGATGAATAAAATAGATGAATAGAATAGATGAATAAATAGATGAATAAATAGATGAATAAATTAGATGAATAAATAGATGAATAAATTAGATGAATAAATAGATGAATAAATTAGATGAATAAATTAGATGAATAAATAGATGAATAGAATAGATGAATAAAATAGATGAATAAAATAGATGAATAGAATAGATGAATAAAATAGATGAATAGAATATATAAATATAATATATGAATAGAATAGATGAATAGAATAGATGAATATAATAGGTGAATAGAATAGATGAATAAAATAGATGAATAGAATAGATGAATAGAATAGATGAATAACATAGAAATAGGAGAGGCGATGTGCGTGTGGTTAAAAGGAGATATGATTTTTTTTAGAATAGAATTGCGAATTATATGCGGATGAATAGAATAGATGATTATATGCGGAGGTTGAATAGTTGATTATAGGAGAGGCGATGTGCGTGTGGTTAAAAGGAGATATGATTTTTTTTAGAATAGAATTGCGAATTATATGCGGAGGTTGCCGGTATAGTTGATTATATGCGGAGGTTGCCGGTATAGTTGATTTAATATACTGCATATTAAGTGAAGGGTTTTGTTTGTTTCTGGACCCCCTTCTCCCTCATGTTTAGCTCGATTAGATTTGAGATATTAAGACGTTCGCCCCAATAGTTTGGACATTGTAAGACCTTTCGCCTCATTTCTTGCCATTATTAAAACCTTTCGTGCCAATTAGGTGTACAATTATTCCTGGCAAGCCATAGATAGTCTGTAATTTAGGAGGAACCGCTTTGTACAGATACTTGTAAATTTCTTTTACCCAAGGGGGGGGGGGGGGAGGGGTGTCTTGGGGGTGCTTTAAAATAAAACTCGATAGAAGTCTAGGAGGACACCCCCCCCCCCTTTAAGGACTAGATGTCATACCTTACCCGATATTATTACAATTTTCCGTTATTAACCCTTAACTGGCGGCGCGCAACATAAGTCGAGTGAAATAAATTTGGACTTTGTGGCGGTGCGCGACATAGGTCGTGTGGCAATTTCAGCACTTAATGTTGCTGAGAGAGAGAGACAAGTGGTGGCAGGAGAGTAGCGAGCGTATGACTGCTCCAGACCACCGCGGTGGACCAACTGACATGAATCCCACCCTCCTCCACCCTCTCACACTCGCTACATAGTGAATTGTATGGGGAAAGTACCGAATTACATGGTTTTTGCACTCGTGTTGCGCGGTTGTTGCAAGAAAACTAGCGGTCATACAAGGATCGTTGTGTTGTCATTGGAAAGCTCTGTTTATGCCATTTCAGGGATAGATACTTGTTTTATGCTCTGGGTCTTATTTAGGCATGAACATGATCACGTAAACAGGCCAATTTTGGGTAAAAACACCCCGCTGGTGGCTACATATTATTTACCGCCTAGGCCGCTCTTTAGGTGTTAAGTAAAACCCCGTTTATTATAATCATAACTCATCCTATCCAAACCTAGTTGATTCTAACATTCATATTAATTCACTATTATTTTACTTAATAATTAAGTACTAGTAGGCCTATACATAACTCTAATATCAATTTACATGTCTTTGCAAACACACTTTCATATTCCTATGTAGTTTTGCGTATTAGATAAATTAATAATTTTACAGAAAAAACAAAAACAACAATAACGCCGGATGTACTATTATATATAGAAAGAAAAAAACAAAACAAAAAACAATACAAATAAATAAATATACTGGGGCGATAAACAATTTTTGATCATGTTAGCACTTGGGACCAAATACCAAATAATATATCCTGTACCAGAATTGTCGAATGCCAATTATGGGTATGGGCAATTCGAGTGTATAAAAGAGGCTAATCATATACTGTACATGGCATCAATATGGTGGAGATTGGCCGATCTCTTGGTACTAAAGGGTTTCTAAAGGGCCCGAACCCGAGCCATTATGTTGCCCCCCGTACCAAACGTGAAAGAGAAGGTTTGGCCAAAGAGCGGATCACACAAGTTTCCATTTTTCCGATCCCTTTCTTTCCTCGTAAGTCAAAAAGAAGAAAAAAAATCTCTGCGGGGCCAGTCTAGTGTGCCTGAGCCAATTAAGCCGTGAGGGGCAAGATGAAGGTAAGCCACACGGGTAGAAGCGGTTGGGAATCCTTACGGTACAGTAGGGGAAATCACCTTTAAGGGTATTTGAGGACGGCGCGCAGTGTTGCCAACCTTGCGAATTAGCTATGTGAACGTGCCAACACAAAAGGTTAAGACGAGGAAGAGAGGGTTGGATGGGAGCTGTTCTTGATTGACTAATTAAGAGATCATGGTGATGTCTTTCCTTCCTATCCTATCCTCTCGTTCATCAGCCCACTCGTTTGTTCTCTCTCTCTCTCTCTCTCTCTCTCTCTCTCTCTCTCTCTCTCTATCTACTGTATATATATATATATATATATATATATATCAAATATTGTATACATTGCATGAGAGAGAGAGAGAGAGAGAGAGAGAGAGAGAGAGAGAGAGAGAGAGAGAGAGAGAGAGAGAGAGAGAGAGAGAGAGAGAGAGAGAGACTCACACTTGAATCAGGCTAGGATTTAATAAATGACCAATATTTATAAGGACACGTAAATATACTAAAATAAGTAACACCCCGTTCTTAACATTAATCATCAATTATAAACCCCAATGTACTTGAATAAACTAATGAAAGCATATGGTACACCCGGGTTTCGAACTCGGGACACCACACCCAGAACATAAGCATCTAAACCATTACACCACCAACACAGTTAAAGGTTGAGTACACGATCACTATTAATATCCATCATCAATTTTGATACAGCTCCTTACGGGGAAGCACTGAAATATCCACTCTCTCACATACACACACATATGTAACAATATCACATACATACAATTACATAAGCAACAACAAAACACACAACAATAACAACACACTCACAACAATAACACAACACGCACACAAATACCAACAATACACACATACAACTTCAACAAAAGACACATACCTAAACAACAACACACACACACACACACACACCAATAAAAACAACATACACACACAAACAGTAATAACACACACATACACACAACACCATTACACAATCCAATAACAACACACACACCAATAACAACAACATACACACACAAACAGTAATAACACACACACACACAACACCATTACACAATCCAATAACAACACACACACCAATAACAACAACATACACACACAAACAGTAATAACACACACATACACACAACACCATTACACAATCCAATAACAACACACACACCAATAAAAACAACATACACACACAAACAGTAATAACACACACATACACACAACACCAATACACAATCCAATAACAACAACATACACACACAAACAGTAATAACACACACATACACACAACACTAAACAACAACACACGCACACACCAAAACCAACATACACATGCAAATCCTACACAACAACAAGAAAGACAAACAACACACACACACACACACACACACAATAACCTTCCTAACACTTGCCAACATTTCAATAGGTCACTGAGGTTGGACGTGTGGCTCTCGTAAATCATGTTGTCTAGCTTTGTATCACTGCATATTCAGTGCTAGAATCATTTACTTCAGCTAAGGTACGAACTAAATTTGTAAAACATAATTTAGTCTAATGTTTCTATAACATAGATAAAGTGTTTCTATAAGATAGATAAAGTGTAGAAGATATTTGTTGTAGTGAGAGATGTTCTTAGGTAGCTATTTAGTAAAAGAAGTAGAGGGGATTATACTGTACAGGTTAGGCAAGACCAGTAGGGAAGAAGGGGTCTGCTTCGTATGGTTCAATAGGCCTTCTGCAGATTTCCATTTTTCTTGTGTTTTATGTGGAAATGTGTTGTGCGAGATAAACATTAATTAATAATACATCGTCAGTAAATCATATGACTGTAAAATCTGCGTATGCATATTAGAAAACATTGCCTGTGATACAACTGGTGCATATTGTAATACCAATAATTTGATCACATTTTAGAAAACTTATTAATTATGTAATTATAATATAACACTTTTTATAATACGTTTAATTAATTATTAATATGTTCGAAAAACCGAAATTGTTCGAATTGTTAACCAATATAGTGACTCTATTATACACTGATTACATGTACTGTTTATTTACATATACATGTTGCATACTGCACACACAAAGGTTACAATAAGTGCTGAACGATCTATTTAGTCAACCTAAATTATCTTATTAAATTATCTTATGAAATATTACTGTAGATGTATGCTATTGATGTAAGTTGGTTGACAAAATATAGAATAACACATGATACAGTCGCGATTACATATTCTGATAAATCTTACGCCCTCGAATTGATTACACACACTATCAACATTTAATTGGCAAGTAAAACATTAATAAGATTTATTTCAGCAACTAACAGCTTCGGAAATTCAGACAATAGTAAGACGAGAAGCTGTTCGAAATGAAGAGAAAAATTACAATGCTAAAAGACGTGGAAGTAAAATGCAAACGTAAATTGTGAAAATAATGTGAAACTATGAGTGTTAGTCAAGTTATAAAAATAGACCACGAAAAATGTACAAACGCAAGATGTGAATATGTAAGGTGGGAAAACATCTGATGCCATGGAAACAAAGAACACGAAGGAGGGAAGGAGGTAAAAGTAATAATAGGGACTGTATAATCCTGTCTAAGAGTAAATGTTTGCAAAGATATAAGAATTGAAAACGAAAATGTACAAACTTAAGATGTGAATATGTAAACCGGGGATAACATCTGACGCCCTGAAAACAAAGAACACGAAGGAGGGAAGGAGGTCTAAGAAGGTGGAATAAAAGGGCCAGATAAGCCTGTCTAAGAGTGCCTATATAATCGGGCCCACACGCCTCACCACCAATAGACTCCTAAACTCTTTGTAGGCTCCGGCACGACTCAGCATCGCGTTTTTTGTGTTTCTATGGGATCAAAGCCGATTCAGTCTCCTAATACCTATAGTAATAGTGATTGGCTAACATCCGCCATATTGGTGCCACTGGCGCCATTGGCTTACATTATATAGTAATGTTTGTGGACATACAATAAATGCAAGGTAATGGTCACTCTTCTGTAAATCTAAAATGGCTTAATTAAGAATGGGAAAGGGGTGGGACTTTTTATTTCTATATATATTCTTTTGTTAATTTCATTTGGTTAGCTTCTCTTTAAATTGACATAATTATGTCTATAACCATAATAACATTTTGGCAATACTGGAATAAGATAAAATACTCGTAATTTGGTCTTTGGGTCTAATATTATATAGGATCAAAAATGTAATGTCAGTCTTTGCTTGAAAATTACGGCACCAAAATGGCCTCCACAGAAAAAAGATGGGTGATCTCTTTTACTCCAGGATTTCTAGCCTCTCTCTCTCTCTCTCCCTCTCCTGGGCCCGTCCGCCGGTATTAGTAGACTTTGAAGACGCCAGGTTTTAATCCCCCGACGGAGGCGCGAGTCACAATGGGCTTACGACGGTTCAAATGAAGGCTGGGACGAGTGAACTGGTAATTACGAGTCGCTACAACGGCACTTTGTCCTTCTGGGAATCTGAATGCGGTGGTGCGCTAGGCTGCCGGCACGACTTTCTTTCAATGGCTATCAGATGGTTTCCTACATATGACACCAACAATATTATTCAGTCCAGTCTAACATATCTTTAACAAAATCTAATAAATTTCGAATCTATATATTTGTAACAATTCAGTTTATATGAAACATTAACTACTTGATTTATGTAGGAAAATCAATAGATGAAAAACAGGGTTGACAGTTACGAAGTGTTCCATCTCCGTTGAATATACATCTGCTGTGGTGTCTGAGAGGGAGGCATGGGTCGTGTGGGAACGGCTCCAGGGCTCAACTCAAGAAATGACATAGTCTACTCTTTAATTTTCATTATCTCTCTCTCTCTCTCTCTCTCTCTATATATATATATATATATATATATATATACCGATATATATATATTATCGGGTGGATGGGACTCATTAGCCTTGGTCGGCAACCCATCTAGGGGAGACAACCTTATACAAATCCAGGTGGATGGGACTCGTCAGCCTTGGTCGGCAACCTGTCTAAGGGAGTAAACCTTATACAAATCCGTACTACTCTCCTAAGGGTGAAGCAGGTTAGTGGATGGACTAACTGCACACCACTAGACAAATAGTGCTAACAATATACATAGAAGGCCTCGGAGTCAGACGGACCCTAAGTTGAGTGGTCAATCCTGTATGTCCTTCAGTAAACTGGCACGGGTTGTCCTTCTCACAAGGGTTAGGTCTGCTTGGGGGCATGTTGTGTATGGCCACCCTTGTAAAGAGAAGTAATGCGTCCGGCAAAATATATATATAATATTCGATTGGATGAGGGCGGTAGGTGCTGCTATTGTTGATATTGCTACGTTATTTATTAACGTAAACTAACTAATATGAAAGTTATAATCATGTACAGAAAGGCTCGTTAGCAGATGGGTTGAAAATATTATAAATAAAAGCTTATATCAATCTAAGAGAAATATGATGATTTGGAACCTTAAGTTTTAAATACACCAACTGTTTGTAAGTGGTGTTAAGGGGGGTCACCGGCTTTTTTTTAATCTTTCTCACCTTTTCTCTCTTTCCCTGGTTTGTATCCATTCGGCCCTATTCAGCCAATTGTTTTAAGACGTTTATCCCCATCCAGGTGTCGATTTCTTCCTGGCGAGCGAAAGCGAGCCAGCATTGTATGGAGAAATCCGGCTTCGCCGGAGACATTTCCTATCGAAAAATGTATATTTATTAGTGGCCCCTCCATCATTGACGAACATGCCTATTACATAAGGCATCCTCTTCAAACACTAATCCGCCGTAGTTTGAATCTACCGCGCAGAGCATTTAAAAACTGAGGAGCCTTCATCATGAGCGCACGCGACCTCACTCATGGCTTCAGTCATTATGAATTGGGTTCTCACTACGAAAAAACTTCGTAAAAAATAAAAACAAAAAGAAAATAAGAATAACTATCCAATAAGCTTTCCATCATATCGTGGATGTACTTGTGTGGATTTCTGACCAGACGCTGAATCAGGCGTCATTCCTCCTTCTTTGCTCTGCGCTCAGCCTGCCCGGACGTACCTTTCAGGCTCCGCTGGTTCCGCATTCGTTGCGTCCCTAGTGAGTTTTTTCTCATTTGTTTACTCTAGGATGTATCGAGTAAGGTTAGGATAGGCGTAGCAGGAGTGTCCTGGGCTGGTTGCCCGCAGTGCAGTGTATTTTGGGTCGTGTGTATGGAGCATCTATTTCGGATGTACCCTCGTGGTCCTGTTGTGGACACGTGAATTTTTTCACAGTTGTGTTAGTTGGTGATGCAGGCGGCTTTCATTACGCGTTAATTATTGCTGCCTTTTATCCTTCTGATGAGGTAAGCTGTGTGTTTGCTGACGTTCCCAGCGTATTTTTCTTCACTTAGTGAAGTTTTTTTCTGGGTCCGTGTCAGGCTTCCCGGGGTGGGAAGTTATCGCTACGGTGGTGTGTTGGCGGTGGTTCCTGTTGTGATATTCCAGTGTGTGTTTATATTTCAACTATTTTCATGCCGTCTACCTAGGCCTAGCCAGCCGCTCGTAGCTTTGCCACATGTCTAGTGTTATTATTTATTTTATAAATATGCCCTACTGTGTCATGTGTTTCCGGGTTTTAGTTGTGTATTGGCTAATTCCTCGGACTATAATTGTTTCCTGGTTTAGTTGTGTATTGGCTAATTCCACGGATTATGTTGTGACCTTGGTTAGTCGTGCGTGTCTCTCCTCGTGTCGTATTGTTCAGATGGTGTCTGTTCAGGGTGGGGTTTGCCTTCCGGCGGGTTTTTTCTCGGTTTCACCATGAAAAATCCTGACCGACGAGCAGTGTTGGGCCACACGTGGTTTTTAACTCTGGCTGGTTCCCCGGCGTGGGGAGGTGTCTGTGGCTCTCCAGGACTGCGTCTCTGTGGGTGCCTGGTTTCAGGCCTCCTTTAAATTCCCGGCGGGATGGCTGTACCCATCCTTATATATATATATAGATATACATAAAATACGACGTTCTTGAGAACACTCGTTTTTTATAGGTTTTTTCTACCTGGTTTACGACAACCACATGGAAAACCTAGCTGTTGTTTAGGCGTTCCTCCCCGGCGATCTTTTACAAAGAAGTGGGGTCAGGAACTTGTGGGGTTAACTTTTAGACTTCTCACCCGGCGGGTGCACCTGAGCAGGGTGGGATAAACGACTTAGGTCTCATATAGTTAACCAATCCATTTGAGTGATACTCTGTGTATCGCTGCCTTTACTCTTACGGCAATTGAAGGTTCAGTGAGGTTTAACCAAATCGATTCCCACACCCGGCGGGTGCCCCTAAGTGGAGGAACTAAGGAATTTATAAACAAATTCAATTTCGATTAACCTTAATTGGGTGATACTTTCAGTATCGCCGCCTTCTATTTTTACGACGATCGTTTGGGACAATTCGTTAAAAAATCAGATCTCGTATATTCCTGCCCTGGGCTATTCTACTAAAATATTTCAGGGGCCGGCGTCTTTATGAGGGGGGCTTTGTTACAAAATTGAATCTTGAGACAGTCACCACCTCCTACAGACTATAAGTGCCATACTGGACCATTATATCAGAGGGTATTCTTCATGTTCTTTAGCTAAGAAGATTTGTTTAGCCTCTTTACACCCCGCCGCGTAGCGAGATGTGTTAGCTGTGTCTTTGCATCCCGTTACCCGGCGGTTATTAACACTTGTATGCGAACACTTGGGTTAACCTTATGAGCATTAATTCCTGGAAATTTTTCTTATTTTCCAGAGCTGAGCTCCGGCGGACCAATACAGACCCGGCGGTAGTTTCCTCACACCAGTCTCTGTCATGGCTACTGTGGCCCCAGTTTTTGCCCTGTGCATTACCCCTACTTGCGCGGGTATCCCAATTTTTGCGCATACCCTTTGCATAAGGTGTGTTAGATGTCTAGACCGTTCAAGGGGTCTCTGGGTTACACTTAATTGTTCCTTTTGCTCCCAATTAGCCAATAAAGTCCTGTGTGACAATGACAAGACCGCGGCGGTAGCGTTGAGAGAGGTCAGACAACAAATGTGGGCCTACACTACCATTGTCGCACATAAGTCACTTCAATGTGACAACGTCCCACTTTGGGATAAGTTGCTGTCAGAGCACCCTCCCCCTAAACGTACCTCTAGAGTAAAGGGTTTTAAGCCGACAGAGACTAGCCAGGGTTCTGTATCGTCTGTGGATACGTCTAAACGCCCGAGAGAGCCTACTCCCCCGGCAGCCACCTCCTCGTCGCAGGCGAGATCGAGGTCAAGGTCACCTCTCAGACAGCAGTCTTCAAGTCGGGCCTCTTCCCCGGCTAGTAAGAAGTGTAAGACTGAAGCTTCCCAGTGGTCATGGTGGTGATTCTTCCAAACATAGGTCTAGTTCGCGGTCACACCGTAGCCACAAATCCTCCAAAAAGGATTCCCATAGGAAGTCCTCTCGACATTCTCCTAAGTCTAGTGCATCTCATCGTACCTCTACACCTGAAAATGTTTCTGTTACAGCCTCAGAGTATAGTGAAGCGCCTGTCCCTAAACAAGATTTACCTATTGATATTTTAACCCTAGAAACGGAAAGTTCAGGAAATTCAATAATTGAGAATGTTTCAGACTCTCAAGAGAGCGTAGGCCAGAGCCTCGGTGTTTGGCGGTTTGCTCAACCAGGGTCTGACCATCCACGTCCGACTCATACGAGTCACACAGTAGCCGATGTCCACAGGGACGCGGCGACCCCATCCTCTATCCCTGACTTATCTTGGAAACAAGGTGCCCCTGCCTCGGCGGGGTCTTCTCAGGAGGATCGGGAGGAACAAGATGAAGTGTCAATAATTTCAGATAGGGATGGACAAGGGTCAGGCTCAGGCCTGGACGCCGCCCATGATAATACTGATTCACCTGAAAGTTCTGCATCTAACCAGTTTGTTACAGCACAAGAAATTGATGGGTTACTTACTCATGCTCTATCTAAATTCTTTAGTCAACAACGAGAAAACCCCACAATGGACTTGGGGGCTCCCTTGACAAGTTCTGCGGTACGGCCTCTGATAACGTCAATCGATTTATCTAAGATTCCTAACCCTCCTACTCTGTCACCGGCAGGGAGCTCTAAGCCAGCTACGGCGGCATTCACTACGTCAAATGTCAGGGTCATTACGGATGTTAATCCACCCCATCTAGACAAAGCGCCTCTTAGAAAGGTAGCTATGCCCCTGCTTTATGGGCCAGACGAGTCATGGGTGCTTTTGAACCCCTCTAAGCCAGAGCTTGCCCAGCCTACCTTGTCAGGGGAACTCCCGGTACCACGTGAGTGGTTTATCCAGGGAAATAAGTCAAAGAAATTAAGGGCATTGGATGCCTTGGGTAATGTTTTGGACGTAAATATCAAGGCTATACCTAGTTATTATCATCAGGATTATTTTGTTTATGCATCTAAGCCTGCTTTACCCCCTGCCTCAGCTTCAAAACTTTTTTCAGACTGGTCTAAGCTGGATGGGTTTAATGATATTAAGGCTCTGTCGGCTCTTACTCCTGAACTAGATTTACAGACCGTCACAGACGAGACAGCTAATCCAGTGTTGAAGGTGGGACAGTTGGGACCAGGACCTTGGGTGGATTGGGAGGTAGAGGCTCAAAACTTTGCAACCACTTTCACTTCTAAATCTTCCCACCAGATCCCTCAGGATACACATTCATGGTTCTCCATGCCGGTAGGTTCTGCCGGCGGAGTTCCGTCAGCTTTATTTTCTTTTCTAGCTGCCCCTAAGATTAATCTTTGTGAACTAAAGGAACCATTCACTACCCCTACCCCTTCTCACCTAGACAGAGAATTTAGGCTAAGGGGAAAAGCTTTCCGCCTGTTTTCACAGTACATAGTTTCTCAACAGGTGGCTAAGTCTTTACTCAGGTCTACTCAGGCAATCGCAGACGCGGATGCTCGAAGATCAGTTGAGTTATCCCGGCGTCTGATTCTTCAGTCGTCGATTCAATCCTTAGGTGACATACGCACAGCCTTACTTGAGGCGGTGCGAGCACGACAGGATCTTAGGATGTCATTAGTTCGCAAGCTGCCTGATCGCATTGCTAACCAGGTGGTAATGTCCCCAGTACTTACTCCTTCTTTAATGTCCCCTGATGTATGGCGAACAGTGTTTAACATGGCACAGGCCGTGAAGCACAGTCCCGCACAGGCTAAGAAACCTGCATTTAACTTCCCCAAACCTAAGCCTCCTACTAAAGCTCAGCCAGGGGGTTCTAAGCCGTTTCTTCCGCCTAAGTCCTCCCAATCCCCCCTGGGTCAGTTCAGGCATAGACAGAGAGAGTTTTCAGGACAGAGGGGACGCGGCCAGTATAAGCCGGGGCAGGGCCAGTCTTCGGCCCACACCAGCCAGCCGGCGAAGCGTCCAACACCACCAAACCCACCATCAAAAAACTAAAGTCTCTCTCACTCCCAGTGCCTGTCTTAAAGCCGGAGGAACCGAGGGAAGTACAGCCGGCGAACCCTTGTCTGCTAACTGGGTCGTTCCGAACGTGTCACCAAGCATGGCCGTTAAAAACCTGGGCACGGATGGTGGCACGCAAAGGCATCACTTGGCAGTGGCTCCGGCGACCTCGCTTACGTCAGCCGACAACGGCAAATTGTGTTTCATTAGAGGTGGAGTTGCTGGTCCAGGAGATGATTGCCAAGAATGTCATCATCCCGGTACCTCCAGATTACCCTGTATTCACGTCAAAACTGTTTTTGGTTCCCAAACGGGACAGTGTTCAGATGAGGCCGGTCGTAGACCTGTCTTATCTGAATCTTCACATTTACAACGAGTCTTTCAGAATGTTAACAGTTCATCAAATCAGGCTAACACTTCCGCCGGGAGGCTGGATGTGTTCCCTAGACCTGACAGACGCCTATTGGCACGTGTCGGTCAACAAAAGATTTCAAAGGTTTCTGGCCTTGAGGATCAGGCACCAAAATTTTGTTTTTCAGAGGATGCCGTTCGGTTTGAACCTAGCACCTCGATTATTCACGAAACTAGTCCGGCAAGCCCTGATGCCGTTGTTAAAACAGGGAATCAGAGTGTTGTGGTATCTAGACGACTGGCTGGTGGTGGCAGAGACACAACAATTATGCATAAAACATGTCAATATCATTTTAAAACATGTCAAAACTCTAGGCTTCAGGGTAAATCTGGTAAAGTCAAACCTTGTTCCCTCAAGAGTAATTCAGTGGATAGGGCTGGTCTGGGACACCGCCGCTCTCACTCTGAGTCGGAGTGTGGACAATCGCAACAGGTTTCGCAGGAAACTGTTCAGGTTTCTTCACAGTCTGACTACGACACGAAGAGTCTGGGAGTCTCTGGTCGGCTCTCTCAACTGGATTCAGCTAACTGTCAAGTTGGGCCGGTTGAAAGTAAAACGATTAATATTGGAAGGCAACAAATATTTCCCACTCTTACCGGCGGGAAAATTATGGCCCATACCAAAATTAACCCACACCTTACTAGCGGTCTGGGCGAAGAGGGAAACATTGCACTCAATCATGTCATGGACCTCTCCTCCTCCAACGGTATGGGTAGACACGGATGCGTCAGGCACCATAGGGTGGGGATTTCAGTCAAATCAGGGGCACCAGGGTCAGGGACTTTGGTCCCACTTAGAAATCTCTCACATAAATGTCAAAGAGTTACTAGTCCCCTTGTATTTCCTTCAGGCTCACGGCCCGGCGTTGCGGGGCAAGTCGGTGGCCTTCAGAATGGACAATCTGAATGCAGTTCACTGTATTCAGAAACAAGGGTCAACGAGGTCAAGGAAGTTGCTACTCGTGTCGGAAGAGATTTTTGTTCTAGCCAGCAGTCTAGATATTTATCTTCACGCATCTTATCTCCCAGGCGTAGCGAACGTCTGGGCAGACGCTCTGTCCCGGAGACAGAGCACGACAGTAGAATGGGAGCTCAAGCAACCCATTTTCGACCTAATGATTGTGGAGCTCTCCCATCCACAAGTGGATCTTTTTGCGTCCGAGGAGACTCACAAGCTCCCTCTATACCTCACCCGCCGGGCGATAACGCCGGCAGGGGGGCCAGACGCCCTAGTGACAGACTGGAACAGATGGAGCTCCATCTATCTGTTTCCGCCGCCAGATGCGTCACTAATGTGCCACGTAGTGAACAAACTACGAGTTTATCGAGGCTTAGTCTCGCTAATCGCGCCCCTGTGGCCGGCGCAGGTATGGTACCAGCAATTAATAATGTGGTGCCCGGACCCGGTATCGCTCCCGGTCGGGTACTTCCACTTAGACACGATTGGCAACCTAGCGACCTCGCTGACTTTTGCATTATGGACATTCAGGAGGCCAAGTGGCTAGCACCATACGGTAGGGATGTGACCAATAAATTGCTCAATCAATATACTCAGTCTACTAAGCGACAATATCAATCTCATTGGAAAGCTTTTACTTCTTGGATTGTTAGAACGGAACAAACTGTACCCTCAGTGGCATTGGTTTTTAATTACTTGAACTATCTGTTTGAGCAGAAACGTTTATCTGTGGTTACTTTGAAGAATCACTTAACTGCGATTAGAGTGCCCTTTTTCGACCTTACAGGTCTATCCATACCGGTGGCGGAGGAAACAGGATTTATGAGAGCGTGTTTTAAACTCCGCCCACCTCCCCGTCAGCTCATGCCTACTTGGTCTCTGGACAAAGCTTTGTCTTTACTTCATTCTCGTCTGTATCAAAATACTGCAGACTTTGCTTTAATCTTAAAGAAGGCAGTTTTCCTTTTGGCTTTGGCCACCGGAAACAGAGTGTCTGAGCTGGCGGCGATGAGCAACACACCTAATTGTCTTAGGTTTGGTAGACTTAATGATTCAATTTCCATTGCACCCTCCCCGGCGTTTGTAGCCAAGAATGAGCATAGTGCACACGTGTTTTCTGAGTTCACGGTGCCGGCGTTAAAAAGGGGAAAGGTGCATCATAATTTATGTCCAGTGCAAGCTCTAACCAAATATTTGAGAATAGCTCCTCATAACCCCCAAGGTGCTTTATGGGTAGCGAGTACGGGTAAACGCTTACTTAAACGGCGATTAGCCTCTCTTCTGGTAGAAGTCATTAAAGAGAGTAATCCCGGCGTTGTGGGTAGGGCCCACGATTTACGCAAGTGGGCGGCCTCTTTACGTTTCCTGAAAAACTTTTCAGTTGAAGATATTGCGTCCACACAGTTGTGGGCGTCTAATCATACGTTTCTCTCTAGATACTTGTCAGTTGCTCTAGACAAACCTTCCTTACCATGTATAGCTTTAAGGCAGAGGGTCTAGGTGGCCCTGCAGTCACTTATGTTTATTTTCACGGAAGGGGGGGGGGGGGGTGCAGTCAGTTGACATAGGACACCCTAGACCCCGCCGGAGTATGAGAGCTGTGATACAATTTAAGGTTAAAATGTGATATGAAAATTTCTCTGCGGGAATTTGTGCTAGTACAAGGTTTAGTACAAAACAACGGTGTTGTTATAGTAGTTTTAGCTGCGAAAGCAATGTAATATTAGTTCAATGGAGTTCATTGGCAATTGATCTCCACATGTATTTTGGGGTTTATGATGTGCACATATAGACTTATAACTTATTATTTTTGTCACCACTCGTTGAGTGGGGTGCCTTTTGTAACTACAGATCTGTGTTCAGAATCTTCAGGGTTACCCATTTTTGTCGGGCAGGCTTCTTTGAAGCACGAACCTGCCTGAACCCCTTTTTCTTGTATATTTCCGGCCTACGCCGTATTAAATACATTTTTCAAAAAGTAAGAATACTATGTGGTTGTTTTTATTATCTGCTTTTCTAGAGTTATGATATGATTACGAATGTCCCCCTCCAGTCTTAGATATCAGGCATGTTCGTCAATGATGGAGGGGCCACTAATAAATTATAGGTTTGACTCCTGTAAGGAGATAAAGAAAACCTAATATTTAGTAGTGGCCCCGTAATCATTGACGACTGGGGCCCTCCCGACCGTCCCCTTCCCATTCGTTGATGTATTAAGGATTTTGGTTTACTTGATATGTCAGTGAAGGAGGAATGACGCCTGATTCAGCGTCTGGTCAGAAATCCACACAAGTACATCCACGATATGATGGAAAGCTTATTGGATAGTTATTCTTATTTTCTTTTTGTTTTTATTTTTTACAAAGTTTTTTCGTAGTGAGAACCCAATTCATAATGACTGAAGCCATGAGTGAGGTCGCGTGCGCTCATGATGAAGGCTCCTCAGTTTTTAAATGCTCTGCGCGGTAGATTCAAACTACGGCGGATTAGTGTTTGAAGAGGATGCCTTATGTAATAGGCATGTTCGTCAATGATTACGGGGCCACTACTAAATATTAGGTTTTCTTTATCTCCTTACAGGAGTCAAACCTATAATTTAGTTTGCTGTCAAAACAAAAATATATATATGCTGGCTCGCTACCGCTCGCCAGGAAAATATTATCACCTGGATGGGGGTAAACGTCTTAAAACAGTAGGCTGAATGGGGCCGAATGGATGCAAACCAGAGAAAGAGAGAAAACAAAACAGGTGGGCTCCCTTAAAGTCTCTGGTAACCTGATGGGAGAACCAGTAAGTAAAATGGGGTGTTAAACGAGCGCATTTTCCGGCAATTTTCGACGATCAGGGTTTTTTCTCGTATTATGTTGAGGCTCTTTGGCATTGGCATCGGATACTATGGTGAGGCTCTTTGGCATTGGCATCGGATACTATGGTGAGGCTCTTTGGCATTGACATCGGATACTATGGTGAGGCTCTTTGGCATTGGCATCGGATACTATGTTGAGGCTCTTTGGCATTGGCATCGGATACTATGTTGAGGCTCTTTGGCATTGGCATCGGATACTATGTTGAGGCTCTTTGGCATTGGCATCGGATACTATGGTGAGGCTCTTTGGCATTGGCATCGGATACTATGGTGAGGCTCTTTGGCATTGGCATCGGATACTATGTTGAGTCTCTTTGGCATTGGCATCGGATACTATGTTGAGGCTCTTTGGCATTGGCATCGGATACTATGGTGAGGCTCTTTGGCATTGGCGTCGGATACTATGTTGAGGCTCTTTGGCATTGGCGTCGGATACTATGTTGAGGCTCTTTGGCATTGGCATCGGATACCATGGTGAGGCTCTTTGGGATTGGCGTCGGATACTATGGTGAGGCTCTTTGGCATTGGCATCGGATACTATGGTGAGGCTCTTTGGCATTGGCGTCGGATACTATGGTGAGGCTCTTTGGCATTGGCATCGGATACTATGGTGAGGCTCTTTGGCATTGGCGTCAGATACTATGGTGAGGCTCTTTGGCATTGGCGTCGGATACTATGGTGAGGCTCTTTGGCATTGGCATCAGATACTATGGTGAGGCTCTTTGGCATTGGCGTCGGATACTATGGTGAGGCTCTTTGGCATTGGCATCGGATACTATGGTGAGGCTCTTTGGCATTGGCGTCGGATACTATGGTGAGGCTCTTTGGCATTGACATCGGATACTATGGTGAGGCTCTTTGGCATTGGCATCGGATACTATGGTGAGGCTCTTTGGCATTGGCATCGGATACTATGGTGAGGCTCTTTGGCATTGGCATCGGATACTATGGTGAGGCTCTTTGGCATTGGCATCGGATACTATGGTGAGGCTCTTTGGCATTGGCATCGGATACTATGGTGAGGCTCTTTGGCATTGGCGTCGGATACTATGTTGAGGCTCTTTGGCATTGGCATCGGATACTATGGTGAGGCTCTTTGGCATTGGCGTCGGATACTATGGTGAGGCTCTTTGGCATTGGCGTCGGATACTATGGTGAGGCTCTTTGGCATTGGCGTCGGATACTATGTTGAGGGTCTTTGGCATTGGCGTCGGATACTATGGTGAGGCTCTTTGGCATTGGCGTCGGATACTATGTTGAGGCTCTTTGGCATTGGCGTCGGATACTATGGTCTATTCGCTGTAAGTAGGCGAGAAATCATGACCTCTATCCTCTGTAGCTCAAAAAGGGCTAGCGCAAATTGGCTGTAAATTACCACACCTCTTCCTTGGCTGACTCCTCCCAAATGGTAGACATATTAGCTCGATTACTCCAGTCGTTTTTGGGTGACAGAGGTTAGAGGTCATGATTTCTCGCCTACTTACAACGAATAGACTAGAGATCAGAGGTAGATTACGTTAGGTAGTTTAATCATTACGGAACTTATTATTAACCCTCTCACGACCATATAACGCAGAGGTTGCCAGATTACGTCAGGTAGTTTTATTATTACGGAACTTATTATTAAAAAGCTGCCAGACAACAATTGCCCGTAAATGTCGACGGAAAACTCGCTCGTGTGACACCGCCTTAAGGGGGGTGACCTGTTTTTGTTCTGTCCTCTTCTATCTTTCTCTGGCTTGTATCCATTTGGCCCCATTCAGCCTACTGTTTTAAGACATTTTACCCCATCCAGGTTTCAATTTTTTACTGGTGAGCGGTAGCGAGCCAGCATATTTTTAAAATGTTTTTGACAGCAGGCTAAATTGGTACATTTTTCGATAGAAAAATGTCTCCGGCGAAGCCGGATCTCTTCATATAATGCTGGCTCGCTATCGCTCGCCAGGAAGAAATCGACACCTAGATGGGGATCAACGTCTTAAAATAGTTGGCTGAATGGGGCCGATTGGATACAAGCCAGAGAAAGAGAGAAAAGGAGAAAAATAAAAAAAACAGGTCACTCCCCCTTAACCCTATTTGGTGCAGGGCGGGTCTATTTGGTTCCTCCCTGTTTTGCTTAGTTAATTTGGAGATTTTAAGACGTTTTGCATCATTATTTTGGCGATTATAAGACGCTTTAACCCCATAAGGTGTCTATAAATCTGGGCGAGCGATAGCGAACCTGCAATTTGGGAGAAACCACCCTTTAGCCGCAATATTTTTTCTACCGACAGAAGTACATATTTAGCTTGAAGGGGGTCTGCGGGAACGGTTGTTAATATCCATCAAAGTAACAAGGATGAACAAATTAAAGAAGAAATTAAGTCAAATAGTCAATTAGTAGGCGAAGATATGCGTGTGTATGTGTGTGCCTGTGTGGAGGGAGTACAAAGGAGTACAAAGGAAATCAAGCAACAACAGGTCTAGTGACCCTTCTAGGCTGCTTGTCCTCCAAAACACTGAGGATCAAGTGTCCAAACAGTGGTTTAGAGAGGGTAAGGGAACATTGGAAAGGGAGCTACTGCCCTAGAACTAATGTCCGTGGCAGGATTAGGAAGTTAGTAGGGGACAGATTGGTTAGTAACTGAGGGGGGATAAAATAAAGTTATTAATTTACAAACGCAGTCAGTCACGGGTTTGATGCGAGATATTTGTCTATGCGGAGTTTAAATGAATCAACGGTGCTGCAGTCTATAACGTCTCGTCTCGGGGAAGCCCATTCCACAAGTTGACAACTCGATTGAAGAAGAAATTCTTAGATTCGTGTGAGTTAAAAGATTTACCAATAATTTTGCAACCGTTTCCCCGCGTGTAATTAGATTGGTCGATAGTGAAGTACTTACTACAGTTCATATTGTCGATGCCTTTGATGATTTTGAACACTTGAATTAAGTCACCTCTTAATCTGCACTGGGTTAAAGGAAATAGATTTAATTCTCTAAGACGCTCTTCGTATGGTTTGTTCTTTAGGCTAGGTATCATTTTGGGAACTCTACGTTGAACTCGTTCTAGCTTGTTTATATCTTTTTGGTAATAAGGGCACCAGGATTGAACGCAGTATTCCAGAAGAGGGCGGACTAAGGAATTGTAAAGGGTTAGGATAACGTCTTTGGATTTATGCTCAAATGACCTGCCTATAAAGCCAATTATTTTGTTTGCCTTCTTAACAACTTCTGAACATTGTTGACTCGGTTTTAGGTTACTCGATATTGTTACTCCCAGATCGGTTTCTCTGTTTACATTCTTAAGCTGAGTGCCATTCATCGAATAGTTTGCTTTCTCATTTAGGTATCCGATATGTAGTACTTTACATTTATCCGCATTGAAACTCATTTGCCAAATTTGGGCCCAACATGACAATTTATCTAGATTGTGTTGCATATCGTCAACTTGTTCTTTTGAAAGTACGCTATTTGCAATTTTTGTATCGTCAGCAAATTTTGAGATTGTACAGGTGAGACCCTCATCTATGTCGTTGATGTAAATTAGAAAGAGAATTGGTCCTAGTACCGATCCCTGGGGTACCCCGCTACTTACATTGGTCCATTTAGATGCCTTACCGTTTATGACTACTCTTTGCTTTCTGTCGCTGATCCAATTTTCTATCCATTTCAACACACCATCTTGTATTCCATGCACTTTTAGTTTTAGCAGTAAACGTTTGTGGGGAACTTTGTCAAAGGCCTTTTGAAAATCAAGGTATATAATATCTACAGCTTTACTCTCATCGTAGAGGTTGAGGATATCGTGGAAGAAGTCTAAGAGGTTTGTTAAACAGGAACGTTTTTTACGAAAGCCGTGTTGAGTATCTTTAAGTAAGTTATTTGCTTCTAAGTGATTTACGAGTCTGTCTCTTATGACCGTTTCTAGCATTTTACATACAATTGAGGTTAAGCTAATTGGACGATAGTTACTGGGTAGCGATTTGCTGCCTTTTTTTAATATCGGTGTTACGTTGGCTAGCTTCCACTGATCAGGCATAGTCCTAGACTGCAAGGATTCATTGAATAGCAATGTCAGTGGTTTGGAGAGCTCATCCTTAGCTTCCTTTAGAACTCTAGGCGAGATTGTATCAGGTCCAGGCGTTTTATTTACCTTGAGTTTATCTAAACAATTCAATACTTCTCTCTCTGTAACGGTGATATTGCTTAGAACATCTGTTGTAAAAACTGATGCAAAGAAGGTATTGAGGGCATTACTCATTTGTACTTCGTCTTTGGTGTATTCTCCATTTTCATCGACTAACGGTCCAACAGTTGAAGTAACTACTTTTTTCTTTCTGATATAACTATAGAATTCTTTCGGGTTTGTTTTACTTTGATTCGCAACATGTAACTCCAGGGTCTTTTTACTTTGCTTAATTAACTTTTTGGCTTTGCGTCGTAGCTCTACAAATTTCACCCGTTCTTCGTCATTTTGTGAGGATTTTAATCTATCATTAGCACATTTTTTAGCAAGCAGACAATCTGAAATATCTTTATTCCACCATTTGGGCTTATCATTATGGCCTGGACGCCGTATTTTCGATGGTATGCAGTCTTGCACTGCCTTAAGGTAAGTGGTTGTGAAACACTCCCAAGATGTATTTATGTCGTTATTGTTAGTCAGAAAGCTCCAGTCAGTTTCTTTAAGCTTTGATTTAAGTTTATGAAAATTTGCTTTCTTGAAATTAGGGACTTTCTCAATGCTGCTATTTGATTTGTTACTAGTAAACTTTAAAGTGAAAGTTATCGTATGATGGTCTCTGTTACTGAATTCATCACCAACATTCAAATTCTCTATTAATTCCCTCTTTTGTTGCGAGTACAAGGTCAAGCACATTATTACCACGGGTCGGAGATTGTACAAATTGAAAAAGTGAACTCTCTTGCAAGTTAGCATAGAGGTCGTGTCCAGAGTGTGAAGTAAGAATATCGCCCCCTTTAGTCACGGGTAAGTTGAAATCGCCAAGAATTACGGTATCTTGTATGTTAGTTATTTCTGCAATTTGTTCATAAATTTCACTGTCAGTTTGCACTGATTGAGATGGGGGTCTGTATAATAAAGCTAGTGTTATTTTAGTTCCTCGTTTATTATTTAATAGTACGTAAGATATGTCTATATTCGCAATTTGAGGTTTTGACATTAAGACGGGATTAAGACTTTCCTTTATAAAAAACAGAACTCCTCCTCCATTTCTATTGATCCGACTTTTCTCAAACATTGTATAACCAGGAAGCGTATATTCGGCTAAAAAGTCTCTGTCTTCCGTATGTAACCAAGATTCTGTAATGCCGATTATATCATAATGTTCTGTAAACACGATTTCCTCTAGATCTGAAAATTTATTGCGTATGCTACGAGCATTTACATAAAACACCTTAAGAGTATTAGAGTTGGATGTTACTGATTGTGCATTGTCTGAATTTTCAGTTCGTATTTGACTTACACTACCCTGTCTGGGGTCTGGTTGACCCCGTTTTTTGAACGGAAATCCTTGACTGCATCGTTCAGCAGACAACCAAGACATGCAGCTCCTACTTCATTGAGATGTACACCATCTCCTGAAAACAAAGATTTATCATAGTAAAAATGATCCCACGTGTCGACAAAGCCGATGTCCTCCTCCCTGCAGAGTTTGGCTAGTCGGCGATTTGTACTGGTAGCTACGTTGTAGAATCGGTTTTCTACATCAATCCGGGGAACAATTCCTGAAATTAAGATTTTATTAGATTTTTCCTTGAAGGACCTGATCAGCCGCCGGTACTTGCAATGTAGTTCCTCTGACCGCGTCCGTTGGACATCGTTAGATCCAACGTGGATGACGTACGTAGTGCTTGCGGGAGCGAGCCTGGAAACCTCTTCCACAGCCGCAACAATGTCGTCCACGCCGCCACCTGGGATACAGAATCGCTTTCTGGTCCTGGGTGCCCCGGCGCAGAACTCGGTTAGTTGGCCACGGACCATGGAGTCGCCCACAAGCCAAACTTCTTCCGTTTCCGTTGAAGCTGTTTTGGCATGTTGTCGGGATGACCTTCCTGGTACTGGTACTGGGATGCACATTGTTTCTCACTAACTGAAAATTGTCCTGGGGGGGAGTGAGAGTAGAGTCATTATTATTTTCTGTAACATCTAAGGTACCTGCTGGTGTGGGTACCGGTACCGGTACTGTATGCACTGGAATGGCGGTTGACATCGTAGTGGTTTCTTGGGCCGAGGGCACTCCTACGTTGAGTGTGGCAAATTCTTGAAGGGATTCAAGCTTCGTAGTCAGGGCATCGATCTTGCGGTGAGCTGCATTCAATTCATCCGCAATCTTCTCTCGGAGCTGGCAAAATCTACAAATTTGGACATCAGTATCAACAAACATGGTAGGGCCCAATTTACCGGAACAACTCGTGCAGGTTCGTTGCGGCGCCATGACGATATAATCACAATATGCCTGAAAATCACACAAATTTATGTTAGCAAAATGGTACAATTAAAGCCTGAAAATCACAAAAAATGTATGTTAGCAATGTGATACAATTAATTCCTGAAAATCACACAAACTTTTGTTAGCAATATGATAAAATTAATATGCCTGTAAATCACAAAAAATATTTTAGCAATAGAACACAATTTATGCCTGAAAATAAAACACAAATTTTTGTTAGCAGTATGACACAGTTAAAGCCTGAAAATCACAAATGGACTAGAAATTTGTTACAAAATTTACTGGAAAAAAAAGTGGGAGAGGGTTAATGTAGCCTAGTGAGAAAACTGGAAAACAGTATACAGTACAGTAACAAAAAATATTTGTTAGCAATATGGTACAATTAATGCCTGTAAATCACAAAAAGAATATGTTAATCACAAAAAGAATATTATGGCTGTAAATCACAAAAAATATGTTAGCAATAGAACAAAATTTATGCCTGAAAATAAAATAAAAATTGATGTTAGCAGTATGACACAGTTAAAGCCTGAAAATTGTAAATGGACTAGTAATTTGTTACAAAATTTACTGGAAAAAAAAGTGGGAGAGGGTTAATTTAGCCTAGTGAGAAAACTGGAAAGCAGTATACAGTACAGTAACAAAAAATATTGGTTAGCAATATGGTACAATTAATGCCTGTAAATCACAAAAAGAATATGTTGATCACAAAAAGAATATGTTAGCACTAGAACACAATTTTATGCCTGAAAATAAAAATAAAATTATGTTAGCAGTATGACACAGTTAGGCTAAAGCCTGTATATTAGTTTATACAGTGGTCGACACAATACTAATAATAATGGAGTTAGTAATATCCCTGGCAAGAGTGTGAGAGGCCTATTATTATGGTGACAAGTATCTGAAATGCGATTAATAAATAGGCTATCAAAAGTATTACAGTAACTAAATTATTCTAACCCAATATTAAAACTATCTTGACAAATGTTAGTGTGTCCGATTTATATAGATAACCAAGATAAAAAGTTCAACCAAGTACAGTATTGGCTAGACTTTGATATATAAAATACCAGAAGAGGGTTTGTTTATGCGTACACAGGTGGCGCTGGTATCGGCGGCGTCTCTACTAACTTGACAAATAGAATTTTGAAAAACAAACGTTTATCAGTCAAAACTACAGTACAATGTCATGCAAGAGGGAGGGAGGAGGGAGGGGGGGGGGGGTGGGGGGGGGGAGGAGGGGAAGGTGTGCACATTTTGGTAGTAATGAGACCTTTGCTGAAGACAATAAAATAACCTGGTGCTTAGGGGGAAAATATAAAGACAAATAAATGAAGAATATAAACAGGTATCATTACTTACATTGCAGGAGTTACCCGAAATACTGGCACTTAAACCCCTTCACCATCACACGTCTTTCCTAAGCTACATAAGATCGTTTGATGCTAGCCAGAATAACAACACGTCATCGTGGTGAAGGGTTTAAAGGGGAAGGGTTTATGTTTTGGTCGATGATTTCATATATGTTTTATATTTTTTAGTTTCTTCTCTAGACCTCCATCAAACTTAAAAAAACAAAACAAAAACATTCATTAAATCTCCCTTCTAGATTAATTTGTACATTTTTCGGTAGAGAAATGGCCCGGCCGAAGGCCGGTTCTTTCAAAATTACAGGCTCACTATCGTTCACCAGGAAAAAAATCGACACCTAAATAGCACAAATCGTCTTACTATTGATAAAGAAATGGGACGAAAGGTCTGCAAATCGACAAACTAATGGGGCAAACATCTTAAAATCTGAAGCCTAATAGGGCTAAAGATGAGGAAGGGGGACCAGAAAACCGGTACATCTCCCCTTAATAACAAATTCACAATTATTATCTATTTCATCCGTCTCCAAAATATAACATAAGGTCAAGACAAAAATGGTGGTTTGAAAATATACTATGTTCACTAAACGTATACTGTACAATCGCGCTAATAAGTCATGTCTCGGCACCAAGTATGTTTTGATCAATAATTGGTATCAGCAATATCTAAGCTTAATTTTTTCATATCGAGTGAAATATACAAACATGTTCCTACACTTACCCACCTTATTCAACATCTGACAGACATCAATACAGCACAGAGCAAGCCAAACGTAATGACAGCTGGGACATGACTTATTGTACAATAATATGGACATGGAAAGGACAACCAAACTGCCCATATTTACCCTTTTAAGATCCGATTACGCATATATTTTCTGTGTTCTGGCTATGATTAGACGATTTTATTCAGATTAGGAAGGGTATGTCGACGTCAGAGGGTTAATTGATGTAGTCTTTACCCCTATAATTACCACAGATCTTTCCTAAACGGTATAAAATCGTCTAATGATAGCCAGAATGAACGGACAAAATGCGCGATAATCTTCAAAGGGTTAATATAAGAATATGAAGGTAAACCATTATCAATATACCCAATTGACCCCTTGCGAGTTTCAGGCTATAAGGAAGTTGGAGCTGTAAACATTGATATTAAACACAAACACAGTAATTATGTAGGTTTCTGATGGATAAATAGTATGTCGAATTTGGATTAATGTATATATCTATTTACTAAAACCGTATTATTGCTGGTTATTCTGCTAAATATCGAGGCCTACAGCTCCAACTTCCTTATAGAATGAAACTCGCAAGTAGTCAATTGCTTTATATACTCTCCTGTAGCCTTTTTTATACCATTGATATTTTACAGTGTAGACGGGGATTTGTTTTAAGGGGAGACAGACCGTTTTTCTCCCTAATGTTTAGCCCCACTAGTTTTGAGATTTTAGGACGTTGGTTCCATTAGTTTGGGGATTTTATGAACTTTCACCCCATTTCTTTGCCAATATTAGGAACTTTCGTGCCATTTAGGTGTCTATTTTTTTCCTGACGAGCGATAGCGAGCCTGTATTTGAAAGGAATCGGCCTTCGGCCGTGAAATTTTTCTACCGAAAAATTTACAGATTTATATCGAAGGGGGGTCTTGTGGATGTTTTCTTAAGCTTGGAGGTCTAGGGAGGAAACTAAACAAATATATGAATCAATGAATTAATAGACCAAACAAACAGCCACTGTCCCCTTAACTCTGCAGTTCATTCGGTGATAAATAAAAACAAACTAAGACAATACTATCATTATCCTCATCTCAAATATAGTCTTAGATTTATTATTATTGTATTCATTATTTATCTTTAGTTACAGCTTGAGGGGGCGTTATATGGTGTGTGTTTGGGTGTATGTTTTATCTTTAGTTACAGCTTGATGGGGCGTTATATGGTGTGTGTTTGGGTGTATGTTTTATCTTTAGTTACAGCTTGAGGGGGCGTTATATGGTGTGTGTTTGGGTGTATGTTTTATCTTTAGTTACAGCTTGAGGGGGCGTTATATGGTGCGTGTTTGGGTGTATGTTTTATCTTTAGTTACAGCTTGAGGGGGCGTTATATGGTGTGTGTTTGGGTGTATGTTTTATCTTTAGTTACAGCTTGAGGGGGCGTTATATGGTGTGTGTTTGGGTGTATGTTTTATCTTTAGTTACAGCTTGATGGGGCGTTATATGGTGTGTGTTTGGGTGTATGTTTTATCTTTAGTTACAGCTTGATGGGGCGTTATATGGTGTGTGTTTGGGTGTATGTTTTATCTTTAGTTACAGCTTGAGGGGGCGTTATATGGTGTGTGTTTGGGTGTATGTTTTATCTTTAGTTACAGCTTGAGGGGGCGTTATATGGTGTGTGTTTGGGTGTATGTTTTTTCTTCAAGTAATAGATGGAGTTTTAAATAATACTTTGAGTTTTGATTAATTAATAGTCAATACTATAAATCATTTGTTTTGTTTTGCCATTTTCAAATAATGTATTAACAGTTTGTCATCCCCCCCCCCCTTACCTAACAGTAATAATTAAATAACATGAACAATTTATACACAACTTAAATAAAACAGCAACTCAATTCGCCCTCATAACTCCCTTCAAACAATATTTTTTTGTTTTTTTCTGGGAAAAACAAGTCTCTTAAATTGCACGCTCGCTGTCGCTCGACAGGAAAACATCGATACGTGGATGGGGCGAATCATCTTAAAAATGCATATTAATATTGTAAAATTCTTAAAGTCGCCAAATAAATGAACATAGGAGGGACCCAGAATGACCGTTCTTGGCTTTGATGTAATAAAGTGGGTAAAAAAAAAAAAAATATATATATATATATACAGTATATATATATATATATATATATACGGTGTATATATATTCATCTATAGACAAATATATGTTAATATATATATATATATATATATATATATATATATATATATATATATATATATATATATACCGTATATATATATATATATATATATACCGTATATATATATATATATATATACCGTATATATATATATATATATATATATATATATATATATATATATATACATATATGTCTATTTCTAGTGAAGAGAGTAAGTTTATATTTACCATTTTAACTATGTATCCAATTTCTTGGTCTGTGTTCTATGTTGCATGCTTAATGAAATTTCGCTGGGCATAGGAATGATGTTTAGGGAACGAATGGGGTATAAGCTATCTCAAGTAATCCTGTAACTCACACATTACATATCTTTGCTAACCCTAGTACAATCTTTCCTAACCCTAGTACAATCTTTGCTAACCCTAGTACAATCGTAAACATTAGCCACCATAATATGGAGAAAGGCCAACAAGCAAATGTACACATATGCTTAAGGGGAGACTGGCCGTTTGTGTGGTCTATTAATTCATTTATTCATATATTTTTTTAGTTTCCTCCCTAGACCTCCATCAAGCTTAGAAATACACCCCCTAGACCCCCCTTCAAGATAAACTTTTACATTTTTCGGTAGAAAAATGTCCCGGCCGAAGGCCGGTTCCTCTTAAAATTGCAGGCTCGCTTTCGCTCGCCAGGACAAAATCGACACCTAAATGGCATGAAAGGTCTTAAAATTGACAACGAAATGGGGCGAAAGGTGTTAAAATCGCCAAACTAATGGGCCGAACGTCTTATAATCTCAAAACTAGTGGGGCTAAACATTAGGGAGAAGGGGGTCCAGAAAAACGGTCTGCCTCCCCTTAACCCCTTCACCACCATTACGTAATTATCATCATATTCTGGATACCATTAGACGATTTTCTTTAGTTTACAATCTACCTCTACGACTCAATTGGGTAAAGCGGATCTCAATAAACCCTCTTCATAACATAGGTCCTTCTCAAACTGCATACAATCGTCTAATTATAGCTAGAACCACAGTTAAAGGCGTCATGGTGCTCAAGGGGTTAACCGCACAGCAGCCCACACAATTAGAATAACAGTGCATTGGAAAAGGATGTTAGCTTCAATAGTGACTAGAATCTGTTTATCCATTATACACACAGTATTAAGGGGAGATGGTTCACTTTTTGGGCGATTTTTGCATGTATTCGTTATTTGTATAGTTTCCTCCCTAGACCTCCATCATATTTAAAAAAAAAAAAAAAAAAAAAAAAAAAAAATCCCCCTTCTAGATTAATTTGTACATTTTTCGGTAGAAAAATGTCCCGGCCGAAGGCCGCTTCTTCCAACATTACTGGCTCACTATCGTTCGCCAGTTAAAAAATCGACACCTAAATAGCACGAAAGGTCTAAATAATATTAACGAAGAAATGGGGCGAAAGGTCTTAAAATCAACTAACTAATGGGGAAAACATCTTAACATCTGAAAACTAATGGGGCTAAACATGAGGGAGAAAGTGGTCCAGAAAACCGGCCCATCCCCCCTTAAATTGGTTAAAATTAATGATCAGTCCATACATTCTATTCCTATCCCTGTAAGATATATCACACAGTTCAATAAACATATGTCATGGATAAGAGACAACATATTATATCCTCTACACGAACAATGACAAATGAGTTTACATACACAAACAACCAACACAATTGAATATCAGTGCAATATATGGGGAATATTTTTTAATAGGGAATAAAAGCTACGTAGCCTAGGCCTATACATGCACCATTACACATTAGTTTATACACACACAAACACGCCCCACAATTAGATTAGCTTATGTAAATGACACTGCCCTTCCTAGTCAATTATAAATTATTGCTGGGGGGGAAGCCTAAATTACATCTGGGGCGACCGATCCTTCATAGGCCTACGAGTTGTATTCTTACCCTCTTTAATCGGATGAAGCCAGATTATATTTCAGTCTAGCAGCTTAAGAAGGATCTATGTGAGTCAAAAGATTATACATGCTAGCTTATACCTTTCAAATCCTATAGGTAATTCCTAAGCTGAAGCGAATCGAGTGAATAGAATGAGTGTTCAACAAAATATACAACATACAGGCATCATCGTATTAAACCATTGGGAAACGTTCCACCATAACTCAAACAGAACAATATGAAAATAGGTGTTTATTTATGAAACAGGAATTGCTATTAAACACTTATTCTATTTTTCAGATAGCTATTTATCTAAGCATATTTCGTTCATGTAGGCGAATAGCTTCATTGTTAAAGTGTCGAGACTATGGTCCAAAATAATAACTGAAGAATAATACTGTATATGACATAAAATAAGATTACACCATCTATTCCAGTCTCGTCTACATTACATACCAAACCTCATTCATTCCTATTTAATACCTGATGTCATTCTTTACTACTTTACGTCTGTACTGCCGTCTCCTTGCCTCATCATATTTCTCAGCTTTAATTTATTTGAATGTTGTCTATACCTATATCACAAATATGTCTACTGTGTTGTCTATACTTAGTGTGCCTGTTTCCTCTGGGTACTCATTTGTGTATCAATATATTAATGTATCTACCTAGTTTGCCATCCAATTCTTCCTTAGCCAACCTTCCCTGTACCTACTCTTATCTGTGGCTACCTTCTCACTTGTCTAGGCACAATTAGCGTGATTTATGCTCTCGTTTGTTCCCTGTTTGTCTATGTAAGCTATCATATGCTTTACTATTCTTACCTATCTTGTCTAGCTTTCAAATGTTTTACTTCCTTTCCGAATACACAATAAACCTTACAGTCTTAGACTATCTTTTTGCCTACTTTCACAAGCATTGCCCACACTTTACTTAAATTCACACAGCATGCCTCCGCGATTCCTACCTCCATTACGTATCTCCTCTTTGCCTACCTCTTCCCTTCCTACCACCCCATTCCCTGCCTTCCTCACAAGTCCTTTCCATGTCTCCCTTGTTCTTGTCTAGCTCTCCAATGTCACTAACTACCTCTCCTAGTGCTTACCTAGCCCAGTGCCTGTCTATCTACTCCAATGTCTGTCTACCTAACCCAATGTCTGTCTACCTCTTTTGCCACTGTCCCTGTCTACCTACCCTGTCCCTGCCTACCTCTCCCAATGCCTGTACCTTCCCTGCCCCATTCTACCTAACCCACTGCCTGTCTACCTCCCCTTCCCCTGCCTACCTAACCCAATGCCTGCCTATACCTCCCCCAGTGCCTGTCTACCTCCCCTGTCCCTGCCTACCTTCCCAGTCCCTGTCTACTTCCCCTGTCCCTGCCTACCTCCCCAGTCCATGCCTACCTAACCCAATGCCTGTCTACCTCCCCTGTCCCTGTCTATCTCCCCTGTCCCTGCCTACCTTCCCTGTCCCTGCCTACCTCCCCTGTCCCTGCCGACCTTCCATGTCGCTGCCTACCTTCCCTATCCCTGCCTACCTTCCCTATCCCTGCCTACCTTCCCTGTCCCTGCCTACCTCCCCTGTCCCTGTCTACCTTCCCTGTCCCTACCTACCTTCCCTGTCCCTGTCTACCTTCCCTGTCCCTGCCTACCTTCCCTGTCCCTGCCTACCTTCCCTGTCCCTGCCTACCTTCCCTGTCCCTGCCTACCTTCCCTGTCCCTGCCTACCTCCCCTGTCCCTGCCTGCCTTCCCTGTCCCTGCCTACCTCCCCTGTCCCTGCCTACCTTCCCTGTCCCTGCCTACCTTCCCTGTCCCTGCCTACCTTCCCTATCCCTGCCTACCTTCCCTGTCCCTGCCTACCTTCCCTGTCCCTGCCTACCTTCCCTGTCCATGTCTACCTTCCCTGTCCCTGCCTACCTTCCCTGTCTACCTTCCCTATCCCTGCCTACCTTCCCTGTCCCTGCCTACCTTCCCTGTCCCTTCCTACCTTCCCTATCCCTGCCTACCTTCCCTGTCCCTGTCTACCTTCCCTGTCCCTGCCTACCTTCCCTGTCCTTCCCTATCCCTGCCTACATTCCCTGTCCCTGCCTACCTTCCCTGTCCCTGCCTACCTTCCCTGTCCCTGCCTACCTTCCCTGTCCCTGCCTACCTTCCCTGTCCCTGTCTACCTTCCCTATCCCTGCCTACCTTCCCTGTCCCTGCCTACCTTCCCTGTTCCTGCCTACCTTCCCTGCCCCTTGCCTACCTTCCCTATCCCTGTCTACCTTCCCTGTCCCTGTCTACCTCCCCTGTCCCTGCCTACCTCCCCTGTCCCTGTATACCTTCTCTATCCATGCCTACCTTCCCTGTCCCTGCCTACCTTCTCTGTCCCTGCCTACCTTCCCTGTCCCTGTCTACCTTCCCTGTCCCTGCCTACCTTCCCTATCCCTGCCTACCTTCCCTGTCCCTGTCTACCTTCCCTGTCCCTACCTACCTCCCCTGTCCCTGCCTACCTTCCCTGTCCCTGTCTACCTTCCCTTTCCCTGTCTACCTTCCCTGTCCCTGCTTACCTCCCCTGTCCCTGCCTACCTTCCCTGTCCCTCCCTACCTTCCCTCTCCCTGTCTACCT
>CM064516.1:10531977-10569477 GCA_032716605.1 Paralithodes platypus
TAGTGTCTTGACTTCCTACCTAGGAGTCGGGCGTTCGCGCCGCGCTCAGGCTTGAAGGTTATTTTTTGTAACTATGGTTGGATAATTTATCTTGAATACGGGGATGGGGTTATGTTCTATGTTGTCTATTACAGCGCTATTGAACGGCGAAGGAGAGAAATTGTGCTTAATAAAAGACCTAACTATTATATATATATATATATATATATATATATATATATACTGTATAATGATATATAATTCAAATTATCTATGTCAATAAGTTTAGCTCTCACTCTCCCAATTACGCGAATTCGTCCCATAATTACACATCAATGCATAAATCTATCCTAACTTTGCCAAATATCAAGCTAGCGACATACTCCACTGCCCCTCTATATTACCAAGATGCACAGGCTTCCTCTCACATAACATACTCCACTGCCCCTCTATATTACCAAGATGCACAGGCTTCCTCTCACATACCATAAAGGGGGGTCACAGGCTTCCTCTCACATACCATAAAGGGGGGTCACAGGCTTCCTCTCACATACCATAAAGGGGGGTCACAGGCTTCCTCTCACATACCATAAAGGGGGGTCACAGGCTTCCTCTCACATACCATAAAGGGGGGTCACAGGCTTCCTCTCACATACCATAAAGGGGGGTCACAGGCTTCCTCTCACATACCATAAAGGGGGGTCACAGGCTTCCTCTCACATACCATAAAGGGGGGTCACAGGCTTCCTCTCACATACCATAAAGGGGGTCACAGGCTTCCTCTCACATACCATAAAGGGGGGTCACAGGCTTCCTCTCACATACCATAAAGGGGGGTCACAGGCTTCCTCTCACATACCATAAAGGGGGTCACAGGCTTCCTCTCACATACCATAAAGGGGGGTCACAGGCTTCCTCTCACATACCATAAAGGGGGGTCACCGGCTTCCTCTCACATACCATAAAGGGGGGTCACTGGCTTCCTCTCACATACCATAAAGGGGGGTCACTGGCTTCCTCTCACATACCATAAAGGGGGGTCACAGGCTTCCTCTCACATACCATAAAGGGGGGTCACAGGCTTCCTCTCACATACCATAAAGGGGGGTCACAGGCTTCCTCTCACATACCATAAAGGGGGGTCACCGGCTTCCTCTCACATACCATAAAGGGGGGTCACTGGCTTCCTCTCACATACCATAAAGGGGGGTCACAGGCTTCCTCTCACATACCATAAAGGGGGGTCACAGGCTTCCTCTCACATACCATAAAGGGGGGTCACAGGCTTCCTCTCACATACCATAAAGGGGGGTCACAGGCTTCCTCTCACATACCATAAAGGGGGGTCACAGGCTTCCTCTCACATACCATAAAGGGGGGTCACAGGCTTCCTCTCACATACCATAAAGGGGGGTCACAGGCTTCCTCTCACATACCATAAAGGGGGGTCACAGGCTTCCTCTCACATACCATAAAGGGGGGTCACAGGCTTTTTTTAAATTTTTATCTCTCTCTCCTTTTCTCTCTTTCCCTGGCTTGTATCCATACGGCCCCATTAAGTCAACTGTTTAAAGACGTTTATCCTCATCCAGGTGTCGATTTCTATCGCTCGCCAGCATTGTATGGAGAAATCCGGCTTCGCCGGAGACCTTTCTCTATCGAAAAATTTACAAATTTAACTTGCTGTCAAACAAAAATATATATATGCTGGCTCGCTACCGCTCGCCAGAAAAATATTGACACCTGGATGGTGGTAAGCGTCTTAAAACAGTATGCTGAATTGGGCCGAATGGATGCAAGCCAAAGAGAGAGGGAGAGAAAGAGAAAAATAGCGAGGTGGGCTGCCTAAACTAAAACTCTCGTATACCTGGGCAGCTTCCTCACATGATCACCTCTTACTATCTCTTATTGTCTTTCATATCTTTCTTATCATCTTATTGTCTCTCTTATCTTAACTGGAGCAGTAGTGTACGTCAACCCGTATCTCTCCATCAGTGACAAATAACCAAAGCCAATAAAACCAGTGCGAATACCAATATGTAACGTAAGGGGAAGCTGGCCGTTTGTTTGATCTATCATTGATTCATATATGTTCTGTAGTTTCCTCTTTAGACCTCCATCAAGCTTAGAAAAACACCCCCTAGACCCCTCTTCAAGATAAATTTGTACATTTTTCGGTAGAAAAATGTCCCGGCCGAAGGCCGGTTCCTCTTACAATTTCAGGCTCGCTATTGCTCGCCAGGAAATAATCGACACCTAAATGGCACGAAAGGTCTTAACATTGACAACAAACTGGGGCGAAAGGTGTTAAAATCGCCAAACTAATAGGCCGAACGTCTTATAATCTCAAAACTAGTGGGGCTAAACTTTAGGGAGAAGGGGGGTCCAGAAAAACGGTCTGCCTCCCCTTAACACTATATGGTAAGACGTATTGTGGGATATTAGGATATTTTGTTTCATTACTGTTGAGGGTTTTGCTTGCTTTTGCCATTTTTGAGCAATCTATTTTAGTCTGTCCTCAAGGCTAACGAAAACGCCTTCCCATACTTCCTTCACACTAAAGAAAATGACCACCAATACCCCTTTCAAGCTAAATTTGTACATTTTTCGATGGAAAAATGTCTTGGCCTAAGATCTATTTTTTTTTTAAAGTTAAAGGTCTGCTTTCGCTCGCCCAGATAAAATATAGACTCCTGAATGAGGTGAAGCGTCTTCTTATCGCCAAACTAATGGGGTGAAACGCCGAAAATCTCCAAACCTAACGGAGCGAATCAGGGAATGTCCGAAAGAACCACCCCGGATCAAATTGGGCCAATCTATCATCAATTCTAACCTTACATAATTGGTTCATAGCAATGGTCTTACTGGATGAATTGTTCGCTCTTCCATTAGTTCGTCTCGACATCTTATACGACGCACACAATACACTAATTAGTTAAGATACAGCCTTAAGGGGGGTGACCTGCTTTTTGTTATTTCTGTCCTTTTCTCTCTTTCTCTGGCTTGTATCCATTCGGCCCCACTCAGCCAACTATTTTAAGACGTTTATCACCATCTACTGTTGGTGTCGATTTCTTCCTGGCGAGCGATAGCGAGCCAGCATTATATGAAGAAATCCGGCTTCGCCGGAGACATTTTTCTATCGAAAAATGTACAAATTTAGCCTACTGTCAAACAAAAATAAAAAATATGCTGGCTCGCTACCGCTCACCAGTAAAAAATTGACACCTGGATGGGGATAAACGTCTTAAAACAGTAGGCTGAATGGGACCAAATGGATACAAGCCAGAGAAAGATAGAAAAGGATAGAACAAAAACAGGTATGGTGGTGGGCTGGTCTATCAGAGTGAGAACTGAGCGATCTCTGCCATACCCATAACTTACTCTGACTGTTCCTTTTACTCATATATTTTCTAGATCTCAAGTGACGGCGTCTCTTCCGTGGATTGACCTCCCAATCTACGAAGATTGGAAGCCAAAGTGTCACATTTTTCCTTTGCCCCTCAACTTTCTCTTCACAATTGCTGAGGGGCACAGGGCCCTGGGTGGGGCTTTGGTTTCCCGGGCGTTTCCGCACCCTCCTCAGCTCCCCGCCATGGAGTGGCTTCGGTCACCCAGGCTTTATTGTGGTCGGCAGGGAGGGTTCTGTGGGGGCGCTCGGTTATGGCCTTGGCCTTGCTCGGGGACTTGGGGCTGTTCGGCCAGGCAGCTTGGGGAACAACAACAACAACAACAACAACAAAAACAGGTCACCCCCCTTAAGCTAGTGAAGCTAAGTATATTTGACTCATTTTGATTAAGTAGGTGTTCAAACATGGACCAGCGATCAGAACAAATGACTAAATATTAAATATGTAAGCCTTGATGCCTTACAATGTTGCCTTCATCAGTTTAGTTTGCTCCATGGTTTAAGGAGGGGTTTAGTTTGCTCCATGGTTTAAGGAGGGGTTTAGTTTGCTCCATGGTTTAAGGAGGGGGTTTAGTTTGCTCTCTAAACCTCCATCAAACTATAACAAAAACACCCACAAGATCCCCCTTCGATATAAATTTGTAAATGTTTCGGTAGAAAAATGTCCCGGCCGAAGGCCGATTCCTCTTCAAATACAGGCTCGCTTTCGTTCGCCAGGAAAAAAATCGACCCCTAAATGGCACGAAAGGTCTTACTATTGGCAAAGAAATGGGGCAAAAGGTCTGAATATCGTCAAACTAATGGGGCGAATGTCTTGAAATCTCATAACTAATAGGGCTAAACATGAGGGAGGAGGAGGAGGACTCGAGAAACCAACTGCCTCCCCTTAATTAATGTGCTGTCCGGTTGACTTACACATTTATTGCGACCGTTTGCTATCTATCTATCTATCTATATGCTCAGGCCCAATCCATTTTTTTTTTTTTTTTTTTTTTGTTTTTTTTTTTTTTTGCTATGCCCTGTTCCAAATAGGTAGACTCGATCTGGCGAACCCTAATTTCTATAACTCAGTAAGGGTTAGAGCAAATGGGCTGTACAATTCCACACCATATTTTTTGGCTGACCCTTCCCAAATCGCATACTTCATCCATCACCACTGCAATAATTCTAGCATCAACTTAAGGGGAGGTTTTTAGTGTGTTCCCTGAACCTCCAACAAGCTTAAAATTACACCCACTTGAGCCCCTTTTAAGATAAATTTGTAAGTTTTTCGGTAGAAAAATGTTCCGGCCGAAGGTCGGTTCCTCATAAATTACAGGCTCGCTATCGCTCGCCAGGAAAACATTATCGACACCTAAATGGCATGAAAGTTCTTAAAGTTGACAGAAATTGGGCGAAAGTTCTTATAATCGCCAAACTAATGGGGCTAATGTCTTAAAATCTCAAAACTAACGCAGCCAAACATGAGGGAGAAGGAGGTTAAAAAAAAATCCCTCAAGTGATAATCTCCCCTTAGATTCGAACAAGCAAACTATGTTGCTTCTAAGGTTAATTACAAGAGCAATCATCACTATAGTTGGTAAATTTTCAGCCGAGGGTAAATTGCCACATCCTCACTTTGATTAACCCTTGTATAACTTAAATTGCCACATCCTCACTTTGATTACCCCTTGTATAACTTAAATGTTGAAGCTAAATATGGTGTTACTTATAAACTTAAATGTTGAAGCGAAATATGGTGTTACTTATAAACTTAAATGTTGAAGCTAAATATGGTGTTACTTATAAACTTAAATGTTGAAGCTAAATATGGTGTTACTTATAAACTTAAATGTTGAAGCTAAATATGGTGTTACTTATAAACTTAAATGTTGAAGCTAAATATGGTGTTACTTATAAACTTAAATGTTGAAGCTAAATATGGTGTTACTTATAAATCCTGGTATTTTTATGATGTGGAGACAAAGTACTTTTATATTATTCCATTAAGGGGAGGTTTCCACTTGAAGGACTTTTTTCTTGACCCCTTTCTCCCTCATGTCTAGCCCCATCGCTTTTGAGATTTTAAGACGTTTGCCCCATTAGTTTGGTGACTTTAAGAATTTCCGCCCCATTCCGTCAATTTCAAGACCTTTCGTGCCATTTAGGCGTCGATTTTATCCTGGCGAGCGATAGCGAGCCTGTAATTTAAGAGTAACCGGCCTTCGGCCGGGACATTTTTCTACCGAAAAATGTACAAATTTATCTTGAAAGGGGGTCAAGGGGGTGACATTTTAAGATTGCTGGAGGAGTAGGAAGCAAACTAAAAACCTCCCCTTAAGTATCGGGGAATTAGCTGCTAAGGGATTCAATTTACCCTCAGCTGGACAATAACAGAGTATGGCATCTTTCACGTCAACAGCAATTCCATATTTTCCCATTTAATATTTGAGTGGCTCATCCATTTCTACACTTAGTTATTGTATTTTAGTGGCTCATCCATTTCTGCACTTAGTTATTCTATTTTAGTGGCTCATCCATTTCTACACTTAGTTATTGTATTCCTTACTTTTACTCGTACGTTACGCCAGCAATCCATTCCCGTGTGTATTATTTTAGCCAATATCCGTGGCTTCCACTAACTTACACACAAATATCCGTGGCTTCCACTAACTTACACACAAATAGCCGTGGCTTCCACTAACTTACACACCAATATCCGTGGCTTCCACTAACTTACACACCAATATCCGTGGCTTCCACTAACTTACACACAAATATCCGTGGCTTCCACTAACTTACACACAAATATCCGTGGCTTCCACTAACTTACACACAAATATCCGTGGCTTCCACTAACTTACACACAAATATCCGTGGCTTCCACAAACTTACACACAAATATCCGTGGCTTCCACTAACTTACACACAAATATCCGTGGCTTCCACTAACTTACACACCAATATCCGTGGCTTCCACTAACTTACACACCAATATCCGTGGCTTCCACTAACTTACACACCAATATCCGTGGCTTCCACTAACTTACACACAAATATCCGTGGCTTCCACTAACTTACACACAAATATCCGTGGCTTCCACTAACTTACACACAATATCCGTGGCTTCCACTAACTTACACACAAATATCCGTGGCTTCCACTAACTTACACACAAATATCCGTGGCTTCCACTAACTTACACACAAATATCCGTGGCTTCCACTAACTTACACACAAATATCCGTGGCTTCCACTAACTTACACACAAATATCCGTGGCTTCCACTAACTTACACACAAATATCCGTGGCTTCCACTAACTTACACACAAATATCCGTGGCTTCCACTAACTTACACACCAATATCCGTGGCTTCCACTAACTTACACACCAATATCCGTGGCTTCCACTAACTTACACACAAATATCCGTGGCTTCCACTAACTTACACACCAATATCCGTGGCTTCCACTAACTTACACACAAATATCCGTGGCTTCCACTAACTTACACACAAATATCCGTGGCTTCCACTAACTTACACACAAAATATCCGTGGCTTCCACTAACTTACACACAAATATCCGTGGCTTCCACTAACTTACACACAAATATCCGTGGCTTCCACTAACTTACACACAAATATCCGTGGCTTCCACTAACTTACACACAAATATCCGTGGCTTCCACTAACTTACACACCAATATCCGTGGCTTCCACTAACTTACACACAAATATCCGTGGCTTCCACTAACTTACACACCAAATAGCCGTGGCTTCCACTAACTTACACACCAAGTGCTTCCACTAACTTACACACCAATATCCGTGGCTTCCACTAACTTACACACAAATATCCGTGGCTTCCACTAACTTACACACAAATATCCGTGGCTTCCACTAACTTACACACAAATATCCGTGGCTTCCACTAACTTACACACAAATATCCGTGGCTTCCACTAACTTACACACAAATATCCGTGGCTTCCACTAACTTACACACAAATATCCGTGGCTTCCACTAACTTACACACAAATAGGATTGCTTGGGACAGCCATTTTCGATCAACAAGTTCGATCAGAATATATTGCGTGGCCCTTTTACATTTGTATCGGAGATGTGAGGTTTGTGAGTTAGGTGGCAACAATATTATAATTATTAATTCAGAAGTTGCTAGAGCTGTACTGGTGAAACGATATACCGCGAACATTATGGGGATGTGACTCCTTATCTTAAGGGGAGACTGGCCTTTTGTTTGGTCTATTAATTCATGTATTCATATATTTGTTTAGTTTCCTCCCTAGACCTCCATCAAGCTTAGAAAAACACCCCCTAGACCCCCCTTCAAGATAAATTTGTACATTTTTCGGTAGAAAAATTTCCCGGCCAAAGGCCGTTTCCTCTTAAAATTGCAGGCTCGCTATCGCTCGCCAGGAAATAATCGACACCTAAATGGCACGAAAGGACTTAAAATTGACAACCAAATGAGGCGAAAGGTGTTAAAATCGTCAAACTAATGGGCCGAACTTCTTATATTCTCAAAACAAGAGGGGCTAAGCATTAGGGAGAAGGGGGTCCAGAAAAACGGTCTGCCTCCCCTTAAATAATAGTGCAACATCAACATCCACTCACGAGATATTGAAACAACTAACTCAATTTCTTGCGTTACTCTACACATATTAGCCTAACTCCATGTGTATAAATAGTTCAACTCATGGCACCTGCCATTTCTCAAACCATTCACTCATTCTGTGATGATCCATGCTGAGTTGTTTAATTTTTCAAGGATTATCAGCTTAACTCCATTTTTAATCTAATCTGCAAAACCGGTAGATCACATCCAGCAGAGAGAGAGAGAGAGAGAGAGCGAAATCAAGAGCGAGAGAGTGGTGGGGGAGGGAGGTAGGGAAAGAGTTAGCAATAGAGTATCCACCACCACCACTACTACTACAACCCCTCCAGAGTCTGCCTCACCATCTGCAGCCTCCACACCATCTGCCCCCCCCCTCCCAACACACACACACCTACATGCCCCCTCCTACCCCCGACCTCCACCACCACCACCACGACTGCGGACCAGACCTAAAAAACGTGTGGGTGATGTGGTCAGTAAGAGGGAATATAACACCTCATAACCCCGCGGCCATAACATAACCCAGGCCCCTAGACAACCACCCGTAGTAGGCGCCGCAGTAATCGTGGTTGTTGGGGGGCGCTGTTCCCTATGCTACTACACTAACCCCCCCCCCCCTTCTTCTTTCTCTAGAGACACTGTAGCCGATAGGGACAAAGCCTACGTTCTATAAAATCGCCTGCCATTTTGGTGTAAAAAGTGAAATAAAACAAGATATATATATAATTACATACAGTATATATATATATATATATATATATATATATATATATATATATATATATATATATATATACAGTATACTCTATAGTTCAACTGGAGTATTCTATTATTTTATCCATGGCCTAAGCTGTTATTGCAGTGCTTAGTAATTCTTCAGTATGCTCTCACTGTCACATTGTTCATAGCGGCTAATGTCACATGAGCACCGATATGGCTGCAGTCGGCTATACGGTTTACTCTTGGCTTCAGGGTCGCCAAGTCTAGCTCCCCCCTCCAGTCCCTTACTCTGGTCCCCTCGGACAGAGCTCAGGGACTCGCCTTAAAGCCCCTGAAATGTTGATCTTGGAGCGCGGGCAAGTTGGCTCCTACACCACTGAGAATGACACGAGGTTCTGTGGCCAAACTTATGGTCAGTGCGCGCGCAGGGCCACAGGGTCGCAAGGGGCCCACCAAAACACAAGCCAAATGGACCCTAAAATCGTGTATCCGTAAGGTCGAAGGCGCCGTGGAGACGTGCGACGGGGGAATGACGCTAATGATTCCGGGTTATTTTTTGCCGTAGGAGTCGGTAAGGGAGAGGACAAGGCAACTAGGCTATCTCGGCTCCCGCCCTTCCGATAGCCTCCACGTAGGGCCGAATTGGGCTGCGGCCGAAGGCGGTGGGTTGGGACTCTATGCGCCCGCTGGGGATTTTTATCACTGATCCTTTTAGCTGGCTCCGAAGTGGGCATGTTTATGATGCTGACAAAACTCTTCCCGTTCCGACCACTATTTTATTATTTCTCCATTTCCAAAAGCTTTAATTAGCGAGATAAGTTTTCCTGTGACATATGGAAGCGAAACAATTTTTTTATGCACATATGCACGCACACACTCTCTCTCCTCCCTGGGAACCGAGCAGGGAAAAAAAAAATGTACACAGTTAATGCCTCAATTTGGACTTTTTACGACTGTTATGTGGATGGAAATATACCAGTCTCCCCCTCGCCTTTACAGAACATTAAATTGCTAAAACACTATTTATTACAAGGCCTCAATACACTCGCCGTCTCTTTCTCTTTAAGGGAGCCCATCTCGCGTTTTTCTCTTTCTCTCCCTCTCTCTCTTTGGCTTGTATCCATTCGGCCCCTTTCAGCCTACTGTTTTAAGACGTTTGCCCCCATCCAGGTGTCAACATTTTCCTGGCGAGCGGGAGCGAGCCACCATATATATATTTTTGTTTTTGACAGCAAGCTAAATTTATAAATTTTTCGATAGACAAATGTCTCCGGCGAAGCCGGATTTCTGCATACAATGCTGGCTCGCTATCGCTCGCCAGGAAGAAATCGACACCTGAATGGGGATAAACGTCTTAAAACAGTTGGCTGAATGGGGCCGAATGGATACAAGCCAGGGGAAGAGAGAAAAGAAGAGAAAATACAAATAAGCCGGTGACCCCCCCTTAAACTCAGATAAATTACACACGCTTTACAGTAAAAACCTAATGGCCGCCATTTTACCAGTGCACTCTAAAGGAAAACTAATTCCTGGTCTTCCTTAGATACTATAACAAAGGTAGCGCCAGCGAACTTGACAGTAATCTTGACCTCTTAAGGGGAGACAGACCGTTTGTTTGGTCATTCATTCCTTTATTAGTTTCCTCACTAGACCTCGGATCCATCAAGCTTAAAACAAAAAACCGTAGACCCCCTTCAAGATAAATGTGTAAATTTTTCGATAGAAAAATGCCTTGTCCGAAGGCCGGTTTTTCTAAAAATATCAGGCTCTCTATCGCTCGCCAGGAAAAAATCGATAACTAAATGGCACGAAAGGTCATAAAATTGACAATGAAATGGGGCGAAAGGTGTTAAAATCGCCAAACTAATGGGCCGAACGTCTTAAAGTCTCAAAACTAATGTGGCTAGACATTAGGGAGAAGGAGTCCAGAAAAACGGTCTGCCTTCCCTTAACCCTTTGAGTACCAGTGACGTGTGTTATATTTTATTCTAGCTATATTTAAAATATATTATATGCAGCTTAGGAAGGATCTATGGTAGTTAAAAGGGTTGGGCGAGATAGGTTGAAACCTTAGTATTGCTATAGGTCCTTCCTAAGCTGAATAAAAGCCTCTAATAGCTGCCAGAATATGATGAAAAGGACGTCCCTGGTACTGAACGGGTTAACTTCTTATAACTCGGAATGAACGAAAACAATCGGGCTGACGTTTCTATCATTTGGGAAGAGTCCACCAGGAAATAGGTGTGGATATTTACAGCCAGTTTGCTCTAGGCCCTTTTGAGTTACAGAGAGGTCAGGGATCAGGATTATTGTCAAGTTCGTTAAGGGGAGGTTTGTAGTTCGTTAAGGGGAGGTTTGTAGTTCGTTAAGGGGAGGTTTGTAGTTCGTTAAGGGGAGGTTTGTAGTTCGTTAAGGGGAGGTTTGTAGTTCGTTAAGGGGAGGTTTGTAGTTCGTTAAGGGGAGGTTTGTAGTTCGTTAAGGGGAGGTTTGTAGTTCGTTAAGGGGAGGTTTGTAGTTGATTCCCTAGACTTCCATCAAGCTTAAAATTACTCCCCCTAGACTAAGATAAATTTGTAATTTTTTCGGTAGAAAATTTTCCCGGCCAAAGGCCGGTTCCCCTTAAATTACAGGCTCGCTATCGCTCGCCAGGAAAAAATCGACACCTAAATGGCACGAATGGTCTTAAAATTGACAGAAATGGGGCAAGGGGTCTTAAAATCTCCAAACTAATGGGGCGAACGTCTTAAAATATCAAAAGCAATGGGTCTAACCATGAGGGAGAAAGGGGTCAAGAAAAAAATCCCTCAAGTGGAAATCTCCCCTTGACGTTACCTTTAGCAGTTATTTTTGTGATTGTTAAGTATAAACATATTACTCTCGACCTAATAACAAGTTTATCTCATTTAACGGAGCCCACCTCGCTTTTTCTTTCTCTTTCTCTCCCTCTCTCTTTGGCTTGTATCCCTTCGGCCCCATTCAGCCTACTGTTTTAAGATGTTTACCCCCATCCAGGTGTCAATATTTTCCTGGCGAGCGGTAGCGAGCCAGCTTATTTATATTTTTTTGTTTTGATAACAAGCTAAATTTTTACATTTTCAGATAGCAAAATTTCTCCGGCGAAGCCGGATTTCTCCATAAAATGCTGGCTCGCTATCGCTCGCCAGGAAGAAATTAACACCTGGACGGGGATACACGTCTTAAAAAAGTTGGCTGAATGGGGCCGAATGGATACAAGCCATAGAAAGAGAGAAAAGGAGAGAAAGATACAACACAGTTGGTGAACCCCCTTAACTCTTATAGTACAATTACCATTATGAATATTATAAAAACTATCGCCTAACTCGTTTAGCTAACTTGGGAAGGACTTTTCAGATTGACATGAATAATAATGAAGTCGCATTAGTGTGTTGGGTTAATTTTCGATAGCTACATTATTCTAGCAGTATGTTGGGTCTCTTCCAGCATGGTCATCAGATTCCAAAACTTTAGTTCAAAAGCAAACAAAATTCTTGTAAAGTAATATATATATCAATATATATACTGTATATATACCGGTATATATATATATATATATATATATATATATATATATATATATATATATATACAGTGTGTATATATATAATATATATATATATATACACAGGTGTTCCTCCTGTTGTTCTCAAAAACTGTGCTTCCGTGCTGACTCCCTGCCTAGGCAAACTCTTTCGTCTCTGTCTATCCTCTAACGTCTTCCCTTCATGCTGGAAGTTTGCTCACATTCAACCTGTCCCAAAGAAGGGTGACCGCTCTCAACCCTCCAACTATCGTCCAATTGCTCTTATCTCTTGTCTTTCTAAAGTTTTTGAAACTATTTTTGCTTCCAAATTTCTTAAGCATTTCTCTTCTCATAATCTGCTCTCAGATCGCCAGTATGGCTTCCTTAAGGGTCGCTCTACTGGTGATCTTCTTTCATATCTTACTAACTCTTGGTCATCCTCCTTTCGGGACTTCGGTGAGACTTTTTCTATTGCACTAGACATATCGAAAGCCTTCGATAGAGTCTGGCATAAATCTTTAATTTCTAAACTACCCTCCTTCGGTTTCTATCCCTCCATCTGTGCCTTTGTGTCTAATTTCCTTTCCGGCCGTTCCATAGCTGCGGTTGTGGACGGCCATTGTTCACTTCCTCACCCTATAAACTCCGGTGTTTCCTCAGGGCTCTGTCCTATCTCCTATTCTCTTTCTAATTTTTATAAATGATCTCCTTAACTGTACCTTAATTCCCATCCATTCATACGCAGACGACTCAACCTTACACTACTCCATTAGTTTTTCAGAACGCCCCAGCCAGCAATCCCTCAACGACAAACGTAATGAAGCCATAGAACTCTTAAATTCTGATCTAAATACTATTTCCAATTGGGGCAGAGAAAACCTTGTTAACTTTAATGCTTCCAAAACCCAATTTCTCCATCTATCTACCCGTCAGGATCTCCCAGCGGACTATCCCTTATTCTTCAACAATACAAAAATTGACCCTTCATCTTCTCTCAATATTCTTGGTGTCTCTTTTTCTTTTGCTCTCATTTGGAAGGACCATATTACCAGTCTTGCTAAGGCAGCCTCCCAGAAGCTGGGTGTGCTCAACCGCCTTAGGGGGTTCTTTTCCCCTGCACAGCTTCTTGCTCTGTACAGGGGCATAGTGCGCCCTTGTATTGAGTATTGTTCACATGTGTGGGGAGGTTCCTCTCACACACCGCTCTCCTAGACAAAGTTGAAAGGAAGGCCTTTCGTATCATTAACTCCCGTCCACTCACCAACTCTCTGCAATCTCTCTCTCTCCGCCGCAATGTTGCATCTCTCTCGCTATTCTATCGCTACTATAATAATCAGTGTTCCTCAGAGCTATCCCAGTGCATACCACCTCCTTTACGTAGGGCACGTGGTACCCGTCTTGCAACTCAATCCCACCCCTACTCTGTGCAACTCTCCAACCCAAGAGTGAAACGTTACTCTCAAACTTTCTTCTACTCAACATCTGAGCTCTGGAACTCTCTCCCAGAATCGGTCTTTCCCTCTTCCTATGACTTAAATTGCTTCAAACTCCGTGTGTCCAGGCATTTTGGCTCGAACGTCCCTTGATTTTGGCCCTGTCACTCTTTCAACTATGGGGGAGGCACTCGCTATAGGCAGTTGTGCCTTTTGCCTCCCTCAATCACATAGAAAAACAAATAAAAATAATAATATATATATATATATATATATATATATATATATATATATATATATATATATATATATATACTGAATATATATATATATATATATATATATATACTCTCTCTCTGAACGATAAAACCAAGAAAACGCTTCAATGTTCTCACCCGTGTATACATTGAGAGTTGTTGAGCGGCCCCCATACCATACATAACACACATGGAAGCCTTTCATGGGGTGCGGGGGCTTACTTTACGCTCACAGGGTGGTGGTCATGGCTGGTGGAGATGGTGGAGAGGGGGGCTGGTGATGGAGATGGTGATGTGGTGATGTGGTGGTTGGTGGATATGGTTGGTGATGGAGATGGTGGTTGGTGGTGGTGGTTGGTGGATATGGTACTGATGGTGGTTGTGATGACGATAGTGGTTGGTGATGAAGATGGTGGCTGTGGTGGATATGGTGGAGTTGGTAGTGACGGTGGTTGTGATGATTATGGTGGTTGGTGGTGGTTGGTGATGGAGATGGTGGTTGTGGTGGATATGGTAGTGATGGTGGTTGTGGCTGATTATGTTGGTAGGGGTATATAGTGGTGGTGGGTGTGGTAGTTGAAATATGAGTGTGGTTGTGGTGGAGATGATAGTGGAGGTGTAATATGGGGGTGATAGTTGTGGTAATTGAGATGTGGTTGTTTATTGGTAGTAGCTATGGTAGGAAAGGAGAACATAGTGATGATGGGTGTGTGTGTGTGTGTGGGTTGGACATAGTGATGATGGGTGTGTGTGTGTGTGGGTTGGAACATAGTGATGATGGGTGTGTGTGTGTGTGGGTTGGACATAGTGATGATGGGTGTGTGTGTGTGTGGGTTGGACATAGTGATGATGGGTGTGTGTGTGTGGGTTGGACATAGTGATGATGGGTGTGTGTGTGTGTGGGTTGGACATAGTGATGATGGGTGTGTGTGTGTGTGGGTTGGAACATAGTGATGATGGGTGTGTGTGTGTGTGGGTTGGACATAGTGATGATGGGTGTGTGTGTGTGTGGGTTGGACATAGTGATGATGGGTGTGTGTGTGTGTGGGTTGGACATAGTGATGATGGGTGTGTGTGTGTGGGTTGGACATAGTGATGATGGGTGTGTGTGTGTGTGGGTTGGACATAGTGATGATGGGTGTGTGTGTGTGTGGGTTGGACATAGTGATGATGGGTGTGTGTGTGTGTGGGTTGGACATAGTGATGATGGGTGTGTGTGGGGGTTGAACATTATTACACATTTCTGTTTTCTGGCTACTATTAGACGATTTGATTTAGATTAGGAAGGATATGTGGAAGTCAGAGGGTTAATTGAGATAGTCTTTACCCTTTTAATGCACACAACACGTTCCTAAGCTATATACAATCGTCTAATGATAGCCAGAATAATCTGTCAAAATGAGTCATAATTTTCAAAGGGTTAAGGGGGGATGGGTCGGTCATTTTCTCCCTCATGTTTAGCCCCAATAGTTTTCAGATGTTAAGATGTTTTCCCCATTAGTTAGTCGATTTTAATACCTTTCGCTCCATTTCTTCGTCAATATTTAGACCTTTCGTGCTATTTAGGTGTCGATTTATTCCATGGCGAACGATAGTGAGCCTGTAATGTTGAAAGAACCGGCCTTCGGCCGGGATATTTTTCTACCGAAAAATGTACAAATTATTCTAGAAGGGGGATCTAATGGATGTTTTTTTTTTAAAATTTGATGGAGGTCTAGGCAGGAAACTAGAAAATAATGAATATATGCAAAATTCGCCCCAAAAGTGAACCCCCATACCATTAATACACACATACATTACGCTTTCCATGGAGCGCAAGGTTTACTGTAGCGCTTCATGGCTGCCAGTACTACTCTTTCCAAGGAGCGCAAGGTTTACTGTAAGCTTCATGGCTGCCAGTACTACTCTTTTCATGTGGTGATGGGCTGGTCTATCAGAGTGAGAGCTGAGCGATCTCTGCCATACCCATAGCTTACTCTGACTGTTCCTTTTACTTATATATCTTCTAGATCTCAAGTGACGGCGTCTTTTCCGTGGATCGACCTCCCTACTGCCAACCTAAAAGTTGGCAGATTGGGAGCCAAAGCGTCACATTTTTCCCTTGCCCTTCAACTTTCCCTTCATAATTACTGAGGGGCACAGGGCCTTGGGTGGGGCTTTGGTTTCTCGGGCGTTTCCGCGCCCTCCTCAGCTCCCTGCCTTAGAGTGGCTTCGGTCACCTGGGTTTTGTTAGTGGTAAGCAGGGAGGGTTTTGTGGGGGCGCTCTATGGCCTTGGCCTTGCTTGGGACCTTGGGGCTGTTCGGCCAGGCAGCCTGGGGAACAACAACAACAACAACAACAACTCTTTCCATGGAGCGCAAGGTTTACTGTAAGCTTCATGGCTGCCAGTACTACTCTTTCCATGGAGCGCAAGGTTTACTGTAAGCTTCATGGCTGCCAGTACTACTCTTTCCATGGAGCGCAAGGTTTACTGTAAGCTTCATGGCTGCCAGTACTACTCTTTCCATGGAGCGCAAGGTTTACTGTAAGCTTCATGGCTGCCAGTACTACTCTTTCCATGGAGCGCAAGGTGCTGATGGTGGGGTGAAAGAGGGACCTGAATATGGGTGGTGTTTTGGAACTTAGAAGAGAGCTTACACATAACAAGAATGCTGGGTGTTAATGTGGTGATGGAGATTGGTGAAGGTGGTAGTGATAGTTGGGGTGGTGGTGGTGGTGGTGGTGGTGGCCAGGGTGAAAACATTGGCGGTAGTGTCATTAACCCATTCAGTACAGGTGACGTCCTTCTCATCATATTCTGGTAACTACTACACGATTTTATTCAGCTTAGGAAGGATATATGGTAGCTCAAAGGATCAGTTGAGATAGTATGTAGCCTTTTAATTGTTGTAGGCCCTTCCTGAGCTGACTAAAATAACCTAATAGTTGCCAGAATATAATGAAAAAGACGTCACCGGTACTGAATGGGTTAACCCCTTCTGTACCGGTGCCGTCCTTTTAACTTTATGTTGGCTACTATTAGACGATTTTATTCAGTTTAAATAGGGCCTCCAGCAATTAACAGGCTTCGAACTATCTCACTTAACCCATCTTATTACCACAGATCCTTCGTAAACTGCACAAGATCGTCTAAATATAGCTAAGACAAAATTAGAAAGACGTCGCTGGTACAGAAGGAGTTAATGAGGCGTTGATATGGTACTGAAAGTGGTGGATAAATTAAACTCCAAGGGTGCCATTGCAACTCTTTCATATTCCACTCCAATCCTCCAGAGTTTGGTGGGGGTGGAGGGTGGTGGAGGTGATGAAGGGGGTGGAAGGTAATTGATGTAGTGATGGTGGGTGGTGGAGGTGATGAAGGGGGTGGAAGGTAATTGATGTAGTGGTGGTGGTGGTGGGTAGGGTAGTTATGGTGTGGGGTTACAGTGAGATGGTGGTGGAAGGGAGCGAGCTAGGATGTGGTAGTGGTTGGGCTAGTGGTGGTGTGGACTGAGGGATTATGGTGTGGTGGTGGTGGCATGGGATCGATGGAGTGATGTCGATGTGGAGCGGGGGATTGCAGTGTGATGGTGGTGGGAAGAGGTGGAAGGGGTCAAGGATGTGATAGTAATGGAAAGGGACGAACATGTAGTGGTAGTGGTGAGTGATGGATTGTGGTGGATGTGGAGCGGGTTGGTGTGGTGGTAGTAGTGGTAGTGGTTTGGGTGGTGGGGTAACAGAAGAAGGGTGAAGGTGTAGTGATGGTGGTGGTGGTATTGTGGTAGTGGTAGATATGTTAGGCTTCATGGCTGCCAGAGTAGCTCTTTAATCTTCCACTTCAGTTCTCCAGAGATTGGTGGAGGGGGGAGGCAAAGTGGAAGAGTGATGGTGGTGGAGGTGGTTGGGTATGGTGGGTGGGGTGATGGTGGAAGGGTGGTGATGGTTAAGGTTATTGGGGTATGCTGGTAGGGTGGTGGTGTTAGTAGTAGTAGGGGTGATATAGGTGGTAGTGATCGCGGTATGGTGATTGTGGTGATGGTGGGAATGGTGGTAGTGATATGTGTGTTAACTGGTTACTGTTTCATATATTTGTGTTGTAGGAGTGGGGGTATTGAGAGTGGTTATTTATTATTGCAGTGGTGGTATTGGTGGTGTTTGGGATACTCTGGTATTATTGCAGTGGTGGTATTGGTGGTGTTTGGGATACTCTGGTATTATTGCAGTGGTGGTATTGGTGGTGTTTGGGATACTCTGGTATTATTGCAGTGGTGGTATTGGTGGTGTTTGGGATACTCTGGTATTTCTAGTTATTTGACTCATGGCTCACAGTACTGCTCTTTGATCTTTCACTTTAGTTCTCTTGAGTTAGGTGGATGAGGGGTGGAAGGGTGGTGGTAGTAGTAGTAGTGGTTATTTGAGTGATAGTGTGGTGGTGGTAGTGGTTTGAGTAGTAATGGGGATGGTGGTAGTGTGGGTAGTGGTAGTGGGAGTGGAAGGTTAAAGGTGGTAGTGGTTGTTGTGGTTTGGGTGGTAGTGGAGGTGGTAATGGAGTAAGTGTTTGTTCCGTATTTGTTGTAAGGGTGGTGGTAGTGGTTATGTGAGTTGTAGTTGTGGTTAGTAGAGGTGTTCATATAGTTTTTAGAGTAATGGTGGTGATGTTGCAAACGATGGAGGTGATGGTGATAGTGGGGGTCAGGGGGGTGATAGTGAGTTGGATATTGTGAGTGGTGAATATAATGGTAGGGTTATGGTGCAAGAGGTAGTGATGGTGTAGGTAGTGATAATGGTGGTAGATAAAGTGCTCTTGTGCCGGTGGTGGTGGTAGCTGATGAATATAGTAATTATATTGATAGTTGGGTATTTTTGGTAATTATAGTAATGGTATTGATAGTGTTAGTGGTGGTATTGGTGATAGGGATGATGGCGATGATAGCGTTTGTGTAAATAATTGGTGGTGTGATGGTAGTGGAAGTGAGCTTTTAGGTTGGTATTGGTGGGGGTGGTGGCATTGGTATAGTAATGATAGTGGTGGTGGAAAACTGAGGATTTTATTATGGTATTAGTGGTAATGATGGTGATTGATAGTAATTGTGTTAGTCAATCAATCAATCAATTACATTTCATATCATACACCATAACAAATATATTGGTAGTGATAATGATGGTGGTTGTGGTAGTGACAGTGATGGTGGTGGAGGTGGTGGTGGAAGGGATTGTGGTAGTGGTAGTGATGATGGTGGTGGTAGTGATGGTAGTGATGATGGTGGTGGTAGTGATGATGATGATGGTGGTAGTGATGGTGGTGGTGATGGTGGTTGTAGTAGTGACAATGATGGTGGTGGAGGTGGTAATATTGATGGTGGAGGTGGTGGTGGTGGAGGTGGTATAGTGGTTGTAGTAGTAACAGTGATGATGGAGGTGGTAGTAGTGAGGGTGGTGGTGGAGGTGGAGGTGGTATAGTGGTTGTAGTAGTGACAGTGATGGTGGTGGTGGAGGTGGTAGTAATGAGGTTGGTGGTGGTGGAGGTGGTAATATTGATGGTGGAGGTGGTGGTGGTGGAGGTGGTATAGTGGTTGTAGTAGTAACAGTGATGATGGAGGTGGTAGTAGTGAGGGTGGTGGTGGAGGTGGAGGTGGTATAGTGGTTGTAGTAGTGACAGTGATGGTGGTGGTGGAGGTGGTAGTAATGAGGTTGGTGGTGGTGGAGGTGGTATAGTGGTTGTAGTAGTGACAGTGATGGTGGTGGTGGTGGTGGTGGTAGTAGTGAGGGTGGTGGTGGTTGTAGTAGTAACAGTGATGGTGGTGGTGGAGGTGGTAGTAGTGAGGGCGGTGGTGGTGGTAGTAGTGAGGGTGGTGGTGGTGGTGGTGGTAGTAGTGATGGTGGTGGTGGTGGTGGTGGTAGTAGTGAGGGTGGTGGTGGGGATGGTGGTAGTAGTGAGGGTGGTGGTGGTGGTGGTGGAGGGCTGTCTTAAAGTGGTGTTGCTACTACTGATGTGTGTGTGTGTACGTATGTGTCATGTGAGGAGGTGTGTGCGTATATGTATGAGTCGTGTGCGTGTACGTTTATTGTGTGCGGCTATGCAGGGCCACAAGTACACGCGTTTAGATAATTATGTGTAAGAAAACTTAATTAAGATAATTGTTTGTTAATAAATAAAATGTTCTTGTGCGACAGTGTAGATGTATGTGTAATTTTAGTAATGATATGCAAAGTTTTCATTAGTAATTAGTTTACGATTGAAATATATATAGTAGATGATTGCTATACTAGTACACAAGAGTTTAGAAGTGGATTGTCCTTGCACTTTGAGAACAGAAAGGTATTGTAGACTCTCATTAAAGGGAGACTGGCCTTTTTTTTAGGTCGATTAATTCATTTATTCCTATTTTTCTTAGTTTCTTTGCTAGACCTCCATCAAGCTTAGAAACACTCCCTAGACCCCCCTTCAAGATCAAATTTGCAATTTTTTCGGTAGAAAAATTTCCCGGCCGAAGGCCACTTCCTCGTACAATTTCAGGCTCGCTTTCGCTCGCCAGGAAAAATCTACACCTAAATGGCACGAAAGGCCTTAAAATTGACAATGAAATGGGGTGAAATTTATTAAAATCGCCAAACTAATGGGCCGAACGTCCTGAAGTCTGAAAATAAATGGGGCTAAACATGAGGAAGAAGGGGGACCAGAAGAACGGCCTGTCTCCCCTTAACGTACTGGACAGTTTCTTTGTCCACTTTATATTTGTCCTATGTGGCATCTCTTATTGTCAAATGTCCCAGTTGTTAATGAAGGGGAGATCTCCACTAGAGGGATTATTTTCTTGATCCCTTTCTTCCTCATGTTTAGCCCCATTGCTTTTGATATTATAAAACGTGCGCCCCGTTAGTTTGGCGATTTTAGGAACTTTCACCCCAATTTAAGACCTTTCGTGCCATTCAGGTGTCGATTTTATCCTGGCGAGCGATAGCGAGCCTGTAACTTAAGAGGAAACGGCCTTCGGCCGGGACATTTTTCTACCGAAAAATGTACAAATTAATCTTGAAAGGGTCTCAAGGGGGTGTAATTTTAAGCTTGCTGGAGGTCTAGGGAACAAACTAAATATCTCCCCTTGAGACATTATTTGTATAGTCTATTGAAGGAGCTCGCCCACAACCTTGTTAATCTAGTCTATTGAAGGAGCTCGCCCACAACCTTGTTAATCTAGTCTATTGAAGGAGCTCGCCCACAACCTTGTTAATCTAGTCTATTGAAGGAGCTCGCCTACAACCTTGTTAATCTAGTCTATTGAAGGAGCTCGCCCACAACCTTGTTAATCTAGTCTATTGAAGGAGCTCGCCCACAACCTTGTTAATCTAGTCTATTGAAGGAGCTCGCCCACAACCTTGTTAATCTAGTCTATTGAAGGAGCTCGCCCACAACCTTGTTAATCTAGTCTATTGAAGGAGCTCGCCCACAACCTTGTTAATCTAGTCTATTGAAGGAGCTCGCCCACAACCTTGTTAATCTAGTCTATTGAAGGAGCTCGCCCACAACCTTGTTAATCTAGTCTATTGAAGGAGCTCGCCCACAACCTTGTTAATCTAGTCTATTGAAGGAGCTCGCCCACAACCTTGTTAATCTAGTCTATTGAAGGAGCTCGCCCACAACCTTGTTAATCTAGTCTATTGAAGGAGCTCGCCCACAACCTTGTTAATCTAGTCTATTGAAGGAGCTCGCCCACAACCTTGTTAATCTAGTCTATTGAAGGAGCTCCCCCACAACCTTGTTAATCTAGTCTATTGAAGGAGCTCGCCCTCAACCTTGTTAATCTAGTCTATTGAATGAGCTCGCCCACAACCTTGTTAATCTAGTCTATTGAAGGAGCTCGCCCACAACCTTGTTAATCTAGTCTATTGAAGGAGCTCGCCCACAACCTTGTTAATCTAGTCTATTGAAGGAGCTCGCCCACAACCTTGTTAATCTAGTCTATTGAAGGAGCTCGCCCACAACCTTGTTAATCTAGTCTATTGAAGGAGCTCGCCCACAACCTTGTTAATCTAGTCTATTGAAGGAGCTCGCCCACAACCTTGTTAATCTAGTCTATTGAAGGAGCTCCCCCACAACCTTGTTAATCTAGTCTATTGAAGGAGCTCGCCCTCAACCTTGTTAATCTAGTCTATTGAAGGAGCTCGCCCACAACCTTGTTAATCTAGTCTATTGAAGGAGCTCGCCCACAACCTTGTTAATCTAGTCTATTCGCTGTAAGTAGGCGAGAACTTTTGACCTCTAACCTCTGTAACTCTAAAACGACTGGAGTGATCAAGCTAATATGTCTACCATTTGGAAAGAGTCGGTCGAGGAATAGATGTGGATATGTACAGACAATTTGCTCTAGCCCTTTTTGAGTTACAGAGGATAGAGGTTATGATTGCTCGCCTACTTACAGCGAATATAGTATAGTAGCCTGTTGAATAGGTACGTATGAATGCAACTGAATATTTGAAATTACTTTCAAATGTGATTATTGCACAGTCATGTACTGTAACTTATTTAAGGGGGGGTCACCTGGCTTTTTTGTATTTTTCTCACCTTTTTTCTCTTTCCCTGGCTTGTATCCATTCGGCCCCATTCAGCCAACTGTTTTAAGTCGTTTAGGCTATCGCCATCCAGGTGTCGATTTCTTCCTGGCGAGCGATAGCGAACCAGCATTGTATGGAGAAATCCAGCTTCGCCGGAGACATTCTTCTGTCGAAAAATGCACAAATTTAGCTTGCTGTCAAAACAAATATATATATATATGCTGGCTCGCTACCGCTCGCCAGGAAAATATTGACACCTGGATAGGGGTAACCGTCTTAAAAAAGTAAGCTGAATGGGGCCGAATGGATACAAGCCAAAGAGAGAGGGATAGAAAGAGAAAACAAGCAGGTGACCCCCCTTAAGCTTATAGCAGCTATAGGAAGACATTCTGTACATAGCCTTTTAACTGTGTTGGTGGTGTAATGGTTTAGATGCTTATGTTCTGGGTTTGATGTCCAGAGTTCGAATCCCGGGAGGACCATATGCTTTCGTTAATTTATTCAAGTGCATTGGGGTTTGTAATAGAAGAAGAATTAGTTAAATAGAACTTGCCAAAAATAACAAGTGAATGGAATATATTAGAAGAAACGAAAAGATTTATTTTATTTATATAAAAGTTATATAATATAATTAATTATAACTAAAACACTTTGAAGGAAAATACTTGTTATGAAGTCTTTACAAATATAGTGTTGATAAAATATTAATGAGGATACTTATTGGTATTTTGAAGAAAACGCATATGAAAATAGATATCAATGATAGCTGAATACACAATGGATTAGTGCACCAGATTCATATACAATAAATATAACTTTCACTCATTTAAACAATGCATTTAACAAACTAGAATAAAGAGAGAGAGAGAGAGAGAGAGAGAGAGAGAGAGAGAGAGAGAGAGAGAGAGAGAGAGAGAGAGAGAGAGAGAGAGAGAGAGAACACAAAAACTACAAGAGGTCCCAATTCCCTTCCCTCTAGTTGTCTGCTACACACCACCACAGTATCGAGCCAAAGGTCCGGCACTGTCTGTCTGTATGTATGTCTGTCTCTATGTTTGTCTGTGTGTACGTCTGTTTGTATGTCTGCTTGCCTGTGTGTATGTCTGTCTGTATGTCTGTCTATGTGTGTATGGCTGTGTGTACGTCTGTCTGTATATGTGTACGTCTGTTTGCCTGTGTGTACGTCTGTCTGTATGTGTGTACGTCTGTCTGTATGTGTGTACGTCTGTCTGTATGTGTGTACGTCTGTCTGTATGTGTGTATGTTTGTCTGTGCGTATGTATGTATGTTAGTAGTGTGTAAAGGCATCAGTGCGAGTCTGTCTGTGTGTTGAGTAGTGTATGTAGTAATGTTTGCCTGTATGTGTGTAAGTAGTGAAGAGTGCGTCTGTATGGATGGCTGTCGGGTTGTCTGTGAGGGATGAAGGAAACATGTCTGTATGACTATGGGTGAGCAGTGTTAGCAAATGTTTGTTTGATTGTGCGAGTACAATGAATACTTGTCTGTCTGTTAAGGGACCCCACCTCGCTTTTTTTTTCTCTTTCTCTCCCTCTCTCTTTGGCTTGTATCCGGTCGGCCCCATTCAGCCTACTGTTTTAAGACGTTTACCCCATCCAGGTGTCAATATTTTCCTGGCGAACGGTAGCGAGCCAGCATATACAGTATATATTTTAGTTTTGACAGCAAGCTAAATTTGTAAATTTTTTGATAGAAAAATGTCTCCGGCGAAGCCGAATTTTTCCATACAATGCTGACACCTGGATGGGGAGAAACGTCTTAAAACAGTTGGCTGAATGGGGCCGAATGAATTCAAGGCAGAGAAAGAGAGAAAAGGAGAGAAAGTTAAAAAAAAAAAGCCGGTGACCCCCCTTAAACGTCTGTCTGTCAGTAGTACACAAGTATGTCATTATAATAATGTAACACAATAACATGTTTTTTTAATCTCTGCCTGTTTATAAACAGGGTGGGAGCGCGTCTGTTTACGTAACACGACATGACATAACGATACATAAATATATACATTATGCAAGAAAGAGTCACACATTGGTTCGCGTTCATCCAAAATCTTTACCTGTTCATAAAACTAACCCCGAAACCTTTCCCTTTACGGGTTGTATCTGTTATGTGATAAAAATAAACACAGACAAGATGACAGAATGAAGGTATATGCGAAACGTTGTCAATAAAGTGCTCCTCCTCATACGGTGTTTAGATCCATACATCTGTTATGACTTTCATGATCGTTTTACTAATCCAGAAGCTTACATAATTTTATCACAAGTAAGGTCAATTTCATCTTGTGTCGTCATATATTAAATTCGTGAAAAATATGTGCCGAACGAGTAAATCTGCCTGTATACAGTATTAAGCCGGTATCACACGAGAGCTTTTATAGTCAACATTCGATGATCAACATTTTTCTGGCAACATTTCAGGAATATTTTGCACCGGTATCGAAAACTAGACTGATGTTAGATGAATTTAGACAACCGAAATATTTTAAATGTTGGCCTGTATATATGAATGTATGCACTGTTAGTATGTATGTATGTCCGTATGTATGTTTGTATATTATGTTCGCACTGTGTGTATGTATGTATGTATGCACAGTATGTATATGAGTAATAGGAGGATTTGTGTTTTTCTTCACTTCTAAAACAAAATATACAAAATAAGTTTCGTTGCCTCGACTGTGTGAATTGAGGCGTGTATATTATGGTCTTTAGAGGATAGGCCATTCAACTGGTTCCTTTTACTGAGAGAGAGAGAGAGAGAGAGAGAGAGAGAGAGAGAGAGAGAGAGAGAGAGAGAGAGAGAGAGAGAGAGAGAGCTGCAACCAAGGCTATACAATAGGAATATATTATAATCATTGAGTAAACTGATAGTGATTTACCTTTCTAACCTGTATTACTACCAATGTACCTTTAGAAGGGTATGTTATTATGGACAGCATAAATACCGCTGTCATATCTTCCTTTACGGGGATTTTGTTATATATTTACACAATTGCAGGCTCGCTATCGCTTGCCAAGATAAAATCGATACATAAATGGCACGAGAGGTCTAAAGAGCGCCAAACTAATGGGGCGAATGTCTTAAAATATCAAAACTAATGGGGCTGAAAATAAGCTTGAAGGAGGTCTAGAGAGGGAAATAATAAATACAAATATATAACTAAGCAAATCAATAATAATCTTCCCTTAAGGGGAGGTATTTAGTTTGTACCCTAGACCTTCATCAAGCTTAAAAATTACACTCCCTAGACCCCCTTCAAGATAAATTTGTAAATTTTTCGGTAGAAAAATGTCCCGGCCGAAGGCCGTTTCCTCTTTCATTACAGGCTCGCTATCGCTCGCCAGGAAAAAATCGACACCTAAAAGGCACGAAATTTCTAAAAATTGACAGAAATGGGGCAAAAGTTCTTAAAATCGCCAAATTAATGGGGCGAACGTCTTAAAATCTCAATAGCAGTGGAATTAAACATGAGGGAGAAAGGGGTTAAGAAAAAAATCCCTCAAGTGGAAATCTTCCCTTAAGTACCAAGAAAGAGTAATATTAATAACAAGCTCTTAACCCCTTCATTACCGAGCCGTCTTTTCCACTGTATTCTGGCCATTATTAGACGATTTTATTCAGCTTAGGACGGACGTGTATCAATTGAGAGGCTACAGACTCCCAATTAACGCTTTTCACTACCACAGATCCTTCCTAAACTGCATATAATCCTCTAAATATAGGTAGAATATAATTATAAAGACGTCGCCGGCACAGAAGGGGTTAACAGACAAATTGAATACTAGCCATTAATGTAGAAAGGGTATATTATGACATCCATATTTTATTGTCATCAATGATTATGCTGCTATATTATGATATTAACCCTTTCTAACAAATGACAACTGTTTAATGTCCGAGTCACACGAACACTATTTCAGTCAATTCTTTAACCAGCAACTTTTTTTTTAGGAACATGACTAGGGATCGGAAACAAGACTGAAGGGAAATCGTCTTAAAGGGAGGTTTTCATTAATATGTGTGTATATTTATTTATTATTACTCTTACTTATCTTTAGTGTCCTCCCTAGACCTGCCATCAAGCCTTAAACAAATACTCCCATGATCCCTTTTGAGATAAATTTGCGCAGTTTTTGGTAGGAAAAATGCACCAGCCGAAAAGTCGGTTAATCCTAAATTTCAGGCTCGCTATCGCTCGCCAGGAAATACTCGCCAGGAAATAATCGACACCTAAGTAACACGAAAGGTCTTGAAAACGGTGAATTAAAGGTGTGAAAGTTATAAAATCTAAAAGAACAAAATGGGGCTAAAAATGAGTGAGAGGAGTTCCAGAAAACCTCCCCTTCACCCCCTAAAGTGGGTGAATCATTATATAAAATGGATTGAAACCAATTTCAAACCACATTTACCAAAACAATATTCGAAAATCATTGGTGTAAATTGGCCTTTACAGATTCAAATTATATGTACCCAACTTACATGGTTAACATATCTCAATATATCTCAATAACATATATATAGCGCAATTTTACCTAGATGTTTAATTATATTTTATTTAAAGTCGAGGATAGCCTTTCCTTCATAATATATTACAAATAGAATAAAATCACACATAGCCTACGTGACTTTTGAAAATATTGGGTACAGAAAGACTCTGATATGTAAAATAATGTCGATGAAATGGTGCACAGAAAAAGTTGATTATATTAATCAAACCGTCAACTAAGAGGTATTTAATGTTAAGACTTTATTATGTTCATCTTATCTTCCTCACTATGAGACGTCATTCCTAAGCTGAATATAACCCCTGGTGGTCGCCAAAATGACATACAAACTTGTAATTATGGAATTGATATGTTTATATAGACAGTACAGTATATATATATATATATATACATATATATATATATATATATATATATATATATATATATATATATAAAGTGAGATAAAGTGACTTATCCCCATCTTAATTACTCTGCTATTATAAAGTGTGTATAGCCATATATTGTGTTGATTGAGAATACCTGTCTATAATTACGATGCAGAGACATAGCAGTTTAATATTTTTACAGTAAGTATCGATAAATCAACTACTATGGGATTAAACTTTCCGTGAGGTTGAAAAACATCGACTATAGTTGAGACAATATTCGGCTCATTGATTAATACAGATTCTCCTAATCAGAATACAATCGTTTGATACTGGCTAGCTGGAATATAACAGGATTGTCGTGAATAGTTTGGTATGGTTAAACTGCTTAATATTTACAGGCCGCATGACTGCTTAGTGGTTGTATTAAAAACTTAATATATTCTTTAAGTTTCTCATTTTATGGCGTCCATTACATTTACTGTCAACTTGGACTCTAAGATAGATTGTATTAATGGCGTACCTATTTCAAAGCATACATTGGTGATGTGTATATTATTTTAAGGTGCTAATAATCCTTAAAGTAATCCATTCTCTGAAAATTTCGCGATCGGGGTTAAGACAAATCGTCCCCCGGACTCGAACCATGGCGTTTTCTTAGCCGGCCATTTTGTTGCCGACTAATTGGGCCCAGGGGTCGACCGAGGGCAACAGTAGGCATGCGAGAGGGGCGTTGTCGACAGATGGTCCCCCTTTCCTGTTCGACACCCGTAGCCGCAAACTCGACCCCCTCACCTAGCCTCAACTCGCCTCGTACACCACACCGTCGATCCTATCCCGTTTTTGAGAGCGATTCCCCGTGCAGATCGCCGGGAAGTTGCTGAAAATTGGCGGGTAAATCATTGATCGGAATCGTCGGCGTTGCAGCAGAGGTCGCCGGATCGATGGACCTTTTCACCCCAGCCACTCAGAGGTCGCCCTTAGCGTGACGTCACAAGTTTAGATTTCGGCGCCACCCCCCTAGCAGCACAGGCTCTTTGGAGGGCCCGCGCACTCCCCCCCCCCCCCCCCCGTTCTAAGCCCCCCCCCCCCCCCCCCGTTCTAAGCCACCCCCCCCTTATATGCCGAAAAATGAAGGTTGGGGTTATGGGGATATCAAGATGGAGGCGATAATATGTGAAACTGAGCAATGTATTACAGATGAAGCAGAAAAAGATGAGAAAGAATTATGTGGCTGTTATTTTGACTCGGGGAAAAACTATAATATTGTATTATTTTCCGTCTCCGCTCTTTTTCTCTGCTCTCCTTGCTCTCTAATCTTTCTACTCTCTACCTCCCCCCCACCCCTTCTCTCACCTCTCTCCCTCTATCTATTTATATTGCTGATAAATGTAAGTTAAGATGGTGCTGGAAAGTGGGACATAATATTCTGGTTGGAGGGCGGCGGTATAAAGGAGGAAAGAGGGTTTGTTTACTGTTTTGAGAAGGCTAAGATAAATACGTATACACTTTGGCTCGCCTCCTGTCGGCTCTTTATATCTTCTCCAGGTTTTTGTTCTTTTTGCTCTCTTTCCCCACTCGCTGCTCTCTCTCTCTCTCTCTCTCTCTCTATCTCTCTCTCTCTCTCTCTCTCTCTCTCTCTCTCTCTCCCGGCGGCTTTAATCTCCGGTACGTGCTGGCTCCCTTGCCAACATTTATACCTGCGGACGATTTACCTTGACCCTGAACTAAATATACTATTCTACTCTATTTTATATACTCAGGCCCAATCCCCACTTTTACTATATATATATAAAAAAAACATCCTTTTTTCCTTTTTTTGGGGGTGGCCGACTCAAGACAGAGCCATAATAGGGACAACACAACAGACAACAATGAACATACACAAACAAAATACAAATTCACACACATCTAGGTGAATATACTGTACCCTGTTCTAAATAACTAGGCCAACACTTTTGAACAGGAACGTCTATAATTCACAAACGACGAGAGCAATCGAGTTAAGGGAGCTCAGACGGTATTGTGCATGCATAATTTACTGGTTCGGCTCAATGGTTTAAGGAAGCGGTTTAGTTTGCTCTCTAAACCTCTATCAAACTTTTAAAAACACTCACAAGACCCCCCTTGGATATACATGTTTACATTTTACGGTAGAAACATTTCCCGGCTGAAGGCCGATTCCTCTTCATATACAGGCTCGCTATCGCTTGCCAGGAAAAAAATCAACCCCTAAATGGCACGAAAGGTCTTAATATTGGCAAAGAAATGGGACAAAAGGTCTGAATATCGCCAAACTAATGGGGCGAATGTCTTGAAATCTCCTAACTAATAGGGCTAAACATGAGGGAGGAGGAGGACTCGAGAAACCAACTGCCTCCCCTTAATATTTCTACCTTTTGGGAAGGGTGTACGAGGGAAGAGGTGTGGACAGTTACAACCCATAATGCTTAAGGGAGCCCACCTCGCTTGTTTTCTCTTTCTCTCCATCTCTCTTTGGCTTGTATCCATTCGGCCCCATTCAGTCTACTGTTTTAAGACGTTTACCCCCATCCAGGTGTCAATATTTTCCTGGTGAGCGGTAGCGAGCCGGCATTTATATATCTTTGTTTTGACAGCAAGCTATATTTGTACATTTTTCGATAGCAAAATATCTCCGGCGAAGCCGGATTTCTCCATACAATGCTGGCTCGCTATCGCTCGCCAGAAAGAAATCGACACCTGGGTGGGGATAAACGTCTTAAAACAGTTGGCTGAATGGGGCCGAATGGATACAAGCCAGGGAAAAAGAGAAAAGGAGATAAAAAAAAGCCGGAGACATTTTTCTATCGAAAAATGTACAAATTTAGCTTGCTGTCAAAATAAATATATATATATATATATATATGCTGGCTCGCTACCGCTCGCCAGGAAAATATTGATATCTGGATGGAGGTAAACGTCTTAAAACAGTAGGCTGAATGGGACCGAATGGGTAAAAGCCAAAGAGAGAGGGAGAGAAAGAGAAAAAAAAGCGAGATGGGCTCCCTTAACGGGCTATATTCAAACGATTTTAAGGGGGGGGGGGGAGAGGGAGGGGGGTTTAGTTGGTTCCCTAGACATAATATCAAGTTTGAAAATGCACCTTCAAAACTCCCCTTCGAGATGAAATTGTACATACTTCGGTAGAAAAAATTCTGGTTCGAAGATTGGTTCCTTCTAAATATCAGGCCCGCTGTCGTTCGTCAAGAAAAAAAATCGACACCTATATGGGACGAAGGGTCTTAATATTGATGAAAGAAACGTGGCGTAAGGTCTTAAAATCGCCAAACTAATGGGGCGATTGTCTTAAAATCTCAAAACTAATGGGGCTAAACAGGGATTCGGGAAAAATAACCAAAGGCTCCCCTTAAACAACCAAAGGCTCCCCTTAAACAACCAAAGGCTCCCCTTAAATAACCAAAGGCTCCCCTTAAATAACCAAAGGCTCCCCTTAAATAACCAAAGGCTCCCCTTAAACAACCAAAGGCTCCCCTTAAATAACCAAAGGCTCCCCTTAAACAACCAAAGGCTCCCCTTAAATAACCAAAGGCTCCCCTTAAATAACCAAAGGCTCCCCTTAAATAACCAAAGGCTCCCCTTAAACAACCAAAGGCTCCCCTTAAACAACCAAAGGCTCCCCTTAAATAACCAAAGGCTCCCCTTAAACAACCAAAGGCTCCCCTTAAACAACCAAAGGCTCCCCTTAAACAACCAAAGGCTCCCCTTAAACAACCAAAGGCTCCCCTTAAACAACCAAAGGCTCCCCTTAAACAACCAAAGGCTCCCCTTAAACAACCAAAGGCTCCCCTTAAATAACCAAAGGCTCCCCTTAAATAACCAAAGGCTCCCCTTAAATAACCAAAGGCTCCCCTTAAATAACCAAAGGCTCCTCTTAAACAACCAAAGGCTCCCCTTAAACAACCAAAGGCTCCCCTTAAATAACCAAAGGCTCCCCTTAAGTAACCAAAGGCTCCCCTTAAACAACCAAAGGCTCCCCTTAAACAACCAAAGGCTCCCCTTAAACAACCAAAGGCTCCCCTTAAACAACCAAAGGCTCCCCTTAAATAACCAAAGGCTCCCCTTAAATAACCAAAGGCTCCCCTTAAATAACCAAAGGCTCCCCTTAAACAACCAAAGGCTCCCCTTAAACAACCAAAGGCTCCCCTTAAACAACCAAAGGCTCCCCTTAAATAACCAAAGGCTCCCCTTAAATAACCAAAGGCTCCCCTTAAACAACCAAAGGCTCCCCTTAAACAACCAAAGGCTCCCCTTAAACAACCAAAGGCTCTCCTTAAACAACCAAAGGCTCCCCTTAAACAACCAAAGGCTCCCCTTAAATAACCAAAGGCTCCCCTTAAATAACCAAAGGCTCCCCTTAAACAACCAAAGACACCCCTTAAATAACCAAAGGCTCCCCTTAAACAACCAAAGGCTCCCCTTAAATATAGTCCAGTAAATCTAGCAATCATTTAACTGGACCTAGAACAAATTGTAATAGAAGGTTTTTTGGCTTTAACTTGTTTATTAGGTCCCTCTGATGAACATATAAAAAGTCTCCAACTTTTGGACACCGGGAAAGTGGTTAATTTGCATAAATTCAAGATGGCCGCCGTCCAAAGCTTCAATTTACAGATAACTTTTTTCTGGTTGCTCCTAGACCCTATAAATGTATTACACACAACGTTTTTTGGCTTTAACTTGTTTATTAGGTCCCTCTGATGAACATATAAAAAGTCTCCAACTTTTGGACACCTGGAAAGTGGTTAATTTACAGCCGAAAAACCTTACAGACAGGCTGAACTGTCTCTTTCACAAGGGGTGACACAGGCACTTTGTGCTTGTATGGGTTTTTTGACCTGTTGTCCCTCTTTTTTATAAAAAAAAACAAAAAAAAACATGACGTAGTATGACGTCATTCAGAGCCAATTATGTAATTCATGATAGGAGTTCGTATTCACTTGGATCATCGGTGCTTGCATCAAAGTTGCTATTTTGACAGAGTCCTTTACATTGACCACATGCACTGGAACATTCAAGCTCATTTCGTTTGCAACTACAGCGTTGAGTGTCACAGTTGCCCTTACACTGACATCTGACCAATTTCAGTAGTGAATCAGGAGCCACTGGCGAATCCATCGTCTTCGGTTCAAGCTGTCCCTTCCGCAGACACCAGCCCCATTTCTCGGGGTCCACACAGTTCCCCATCCATTCCTGGACCTGACAATAAACTCGGAACGAGTGGTATTTGGCTGCATCGGTTGTTGGGGGAAGGCTGTGAACTTCAACGGTAGTTGAACTTTTTGCCACCTTGTTGCAAAACTTTGTCTTTCGCAGTCCGTCAAGGGTGTCATTTCCTTTTCCCCCGTACAAATAAACCAAGGCCTTTTCACCAGCTGATGATATCGCGTCTTTACTTCCACTTTGGCAACAGAATGCTTCTATACATTTCAAGAAACCGTTGTCTTCCCTCACTTTCCTCAAGGCAGCCCCTTTACCAATACCATACAGTCGTGAGGTTGTGTCACATCCACAGAGTGCATGGACAACTGGCAGGACACGACAGATGCTTTCACCGAGAGCTTCTGCTACTGAGTTAATATGCCAACATTTCCCACCTTCCTTGCTCGACTTGAAGTACAAATCATTCATCCCTCGTTCCGCATAATGACACAACAGCACCAACAAGTCTGTGTCCTCACCTATCACATATGTCACGGTTTCCCTTGCATGCTCAATTCCCTTCTTCGCAATCATGACATCTGCATCTGCTGGCGCATTGACACAGTCAATTCCATTTGCCTTGAATGTTTCACACAATAAGTCAATGAAGTTTTGCTTATTGTCCGAGTTTGACAAGAAGTTTTCCTTTTTTGACCCGAAGGGGCATGGTTGGAGTGAACATCACCTTTTGACCAAAGACTCCTTTTGATCGTCGATTGTGTGTCATGTCCTTGGTAGTAGGTCCTGATTTATAACCGTCGAATACAACCACCGGGTTGAGAAAGTTTTTGGAAACATGCTTCATGTACATGCTTGCAATGTCCTCAAATGTGTCACCCTTCTTCCATGGAATCCTTTGCAATAAGGAACCACCATCCAGAACATGGGTCACAGTCCTTTCTTCCTCAGATGATTCCAATGACGATTTGGGAACAACAGCAGCTATCTCATCTCCTAGCTGTGGTTTATTGGCTTCCCTGAGCCTCCCCCACTTATCGAACAGAGCAGTAGGGTAGCTAGACAACTCATATGCAAAGACCTCTTCAACACCTAAGTCCCTGTTATTAGCAAAGATGAGGAGCCTCTGGAAAAGGAGCTGTGGGTCGATTGGTACTTTTTCAGCACTGATTGTAACCTTTGCACCCAACGACTCAACTTGATCTTTCTTCCTAAATGAAAAGTCAAAAAGCATTGCTACCTTCCATCTTCTGCACAATGTTCATACCAACCTCATACAGTAAATGAGGATTGGCCGAGGCTGGTCCTGTCACACCGTTGGCAATATTCCTGAGTTCATTTGATTCTTGAAATGGATCATAATCCTTGAAGAATGCAAGAACCTTCTCTGTGTCCTTCCTATCTCGTTCACGCCTTGCTTCAGTCATTTCTTTGTGCTGCTCAGAGGTGTGGAAATGCTTCCCTGTCAGTTCTTGCATAACTTCACTCACCTCAGCGCAGGCTGGCATAGCAAGTAACCAGCGCAGGCTTTGCGTTTCCTCCATGCCCCTACCACGTGTCAATCCACCATTCGTTTTCAAAGAGCGCATCAAAACCTGCTCTATAACCAAGTCGCTTGGCAGTCCTGCCCACAGCCGATCACTTCGGCGGATCACAAATAGACCGGAGTTCAATTGACAGAACATGTCTGGGTTGAGCTGCTCAAGTTCAATCATGTCTTGAATGTACACATGGGCTGACTTGGCATAATTGTTATGACCACACGCTGCAAAGTACGGCAACATCTCCTGGAGTGTTCCGAGGTACAGTAGGAAATCGCCCATTCTCAGTGCCCTCAGGAAGCGACGCAGCAGGTCAATCATGTCCATGTATTGAATCCATAGCTTTCCCATCTTATGCTCTGCTAAGGAGCTCTTCTCAGCTTTAAGTTTTTCAGAAATTCTGTTGAAAACGTCTTTACTGCAGACTTCATCCGGTGAAACGTCTTCACGCAACAGCTTATCCAAAAGATCTGCAGCCTCCTGGAAGTCCTTGCATGAAACAAGAAACAAGATGATGGGATTAGTATAGGCCTAGGCAAAATGTAATAGACAATAATGTGCAGTAAAGGTAGGGCTTGACCTAGAACAAATTGCAATAGAAGGTTTTTTGGCTGTAAGGTTTTTTGGCTGTAAATTAACCACTTTCCAGGTGTCCAAAAGTTGGAGACTTTTTATATGTTCATCAGAGGGACCTAATAAACAAGTTAAAGCCAAAAAACGTTGTTTGTAATACATTTATAGGGTCTAGGAGCAACCAGAAAAAAGTTATCTGTAAATTGAAGCTTTGGACGGCGGCCATCTTGAATTTATGCAAATTAACCACTTTCCCGGTGTCCAAAAGTTGGAGACTTTTTATATGTTCATCAGAGGGACCTAATAAACAAGTTAAAGCCAAAAAACCTTCTATTACAATTTGTTCTAAGTCCAGCCCTACTTTGACTGGTCTAATAACCAAAGGCGCCCCTTAAACAATTGGACGCGGATCTCTAAGAATCAAAGGCATACAATCTCATTTACCCTTCTTACCTCCACACACCCTTCCTAGGCTTGAACAAATTGCCTACTGTTAGCCAGGATAGAATTAAGTTACGGTATTCTAGGAAGGTTGAGGAGAGTTTCATTTTCTGGACCCCCTTCTCCCTCATGTTTAGTCACATTACTTTTGAGATTTTATGACATTCGCCCCATTAGTTTGGCGATTTTAAGACCTTTCGCCCCATTTCTTTGTCAATATTAAGATCTTTCGTGCCCTTTAGATGTAGATTTTTTTCTGGCGAGCGATAGCGAGCCTGTATATCAGGAGGAACCTCAGATGATGATATTAACACAGTGGCGATTATAATACAATCAAACCATACAGGCAGTGGCGACATTATTCCTTGTGACAGATAACAACAATTTAGGGATGCACATACAGTACTGAACACAATTTAGGGATGCACATACAGTACTGAACAGAATTATAGATTGTCAAATGAAACACTAAGAAATAAACCATCGAAAAAAAACTAGGGCAAACATCGTATAGTGACGAATACAAGTGCATGAAACACTTAAGGGGAGATTTCCACTTGAGGGATTTTTTTTCTGGCCCCGTTTCTCCCTCATGTTTAGCCCCATTGCTTTTGAGATGTTAAGACGTTCGCCCTAGTAATTTTGACATATTAAGAAATTTTGCCTCATTTCTGTCAATTTTAAGACCTTTCGTGCCATTAAGGTGTCGATTTTTTCCTGGCGAGCGATAGCGAGCCTGTAATTTAAGAGCAACCGGCCTCCGGTCGGGACATTTTTCTACCGAAAAATTTACAAATTTATCTTGAAAGGGGGTCTAGGGGGTGCAATTTTAATCTTGATGAAAACGTAGGGAACAAACTAAATACCTCCCCTTAATTTTACTGGAGAGTTCTTATGTTTTCATGATGCAAATATATTGACTTGAATTTAATAGTGGGTGCAATTTATTATTGATTTAGTGACCATTATGTTTTATTAATGTATGCCATTAGAATTACATCCACATTTTCTGTGTATATACAAATAATTGAATATTTAAGTTCAAAGAAAGTTCACGAATTTATATGAATGAATATAGAAAACTACCAACATAGATTTTGTGATCCTATTCCAGTGACGAAAATAATAACTATACTGTATCTAATTATGTAACAAGATCACTAATGATAAGTGACCTATTGCGCAATTACTGGGAACTCAATGGATAGCTACTACGTTGATTAATTGTTACCGTTTCTCATATTGACTTGGTGAGGAAGTAAGTGGTCATTAGTTTACTTAGATGGTAGAGTGGAGAACCTCTTGGAGTCCCACCTATGGTTCCCAGATCACGCCCAGATCAAGGCGTTCATATCGTTTTCCAAGTACTGCTAGCTGTTACTGCCTCCCCTGAGCAAGGAGGAGGGGCTTGGGTCGACCTATTGCTTTTTCTACCTAGCAACCATAGCCTGGCTGACCCAAGGCCTTGACCTGGGTAACTGTCCATTTGGGGACCTTCTGGTATTCAGTGCGTTACGTCGTTACACTCTCCCATGTAGGCACTATATAAATAGGCCCTTTAAACCTTTCTACATATTGGTGCTGAGGTAGAACAATGGTTAGTGTTAATAATCTAAATAGGTCCTTCAAACCTTTCTACATATTGGTGCTGAGGTAGAACAATGGTTAGTGTTAATAATCTAAATAGGCCCTTCAAACCTTTCTACATATTGGTGCTGAGGTAGAACAATGGTTAGTGTTAATAATCTAAATAGGTCCTTCAAACCTTTCTACATATTGGTGCTGAGGTAGAACAATGGTTAGTGTTAATAATCTAAATAGGCCCTTCAAACCTTTCTACATATTGGTGCTGAGGTAGAACAATGGTTAGTGTTAATAATCTAAATAGGCCCTTCAAACCTTTCTACATATTGGTGCTGAGGTATACAAATGGTTAGTGTTAATAATTACCAATCTACTGGCATAGGTGTGATTCTCGGACTGTATAACTGCACAGTTCAAATTGTGCGTTCCTATGTAACAAATACGATATACATAATAAGACTTCCAATCATTTACGTGTTCAAATTAGCACAACATGACATATTGAAACCGTTATTGTGTTTAGAATTTGTCCTACATTTGGACCCACAATTCCTAGAGTATGGCACCCAACCGAATTAGCTGGCCCAAGTTATCTGTAATAGATAGATTAACATTGATGATCTGGGGGTTAACTCTGGTGAAGGTAAACTGTAGTAAGCTGGATTATATGCAGTGGCCCCTGTATACCAGGCTGGGTAACTCACCCAATACAGGCTTCAATGAGCAAATACACGGGGGATGAGCGTCGGGCAAAGCACAATCTAACTTGCGCCACCTCAATT
>CM064516.1:10579477-10614163 GCA_032716605.1 Paralithodes platypus
CTTCCCCGTATTTACCTTCAAATTCCGTTTTTCGCACACTGTTCCAAACTCATTTACCAGACCCTGCAACTCCCATTCATTATCACTCATCAGAACTGTATCATCCGCAAACAGCAGTATAGGTAGCTTCCACTCAACTCCCTCCCTTTTCAGCGATACACCAACATCCACTGCTCTTGATAGTATTTCTTTCATAACTCCATCCATATATACAGTAAACAACCACGGGGACATCACACACCCCTGTTTCAAACCAACATTCAGGTCAAAGAACTCGCTCTGCTCACTCTCCACACGTACTGCCGCCTTTGCACCCTCATACATGCTCTTCACTGCTTTCAGCAACTTGCCCTCTACTCCGTATATTCTAAGTACTTTCCACAAACCTTCTCTATCCACTCTGTCATAGGCCTTCTCCAAGTCCATAAAGGCAACATACACCTTTTGTTTCTTCTCCAGATACTTCTCCACAACACAATTCAGGGTAAAAATCTGATCTACACATCCTCTTCCCTTCCTAAAACCTACCCTGCTCGTCGCCTATCCATTTCTCCGTTCTCACTCTCACTCTCTCAATCACTACCCTACTGTATACCTTCCCTACTACGCTTAGAAGACATATTCCTCGGTGGTTACCACACACTCCTCTTTCCCCTTTGCCCTTATATAGGGGGACTATTATGCCAGTCTTCCAGTCATCGGGTGCACTCCCCTTCTCCCATGCTAGTTTGCACATTTTCCATACCCATTCTATCACTATCTCACCACCATACCTCAACATTTCCCCACACACTCCATCTGTTCCTGGTGCTTTCCCCAACTTCACTCTTTTCATGGCTTCCCACACTTCTGACCTCCTGATCCCCACCTCCTCCTCCACTACTTCTCTTCTTCTCCCTCCCATACCATATCCAGCTATGTTTGCTGGCTCTTCATTCCTTTCATTTAGCAACTCACTGAAGTACTCCCTCCATCTTTCGACTCTCTCTTGCTTCTCGGCTAGCATTCTCCCATTCTTATCTTTCACACCCTTACTGTTTCCCTTGCTACCTTCCCTAACTTTCTTGACTTCTTTCTTAATAGGAATTATTATTATTCCTACTAATATTATTGTTTTGTATTTATTCGTTTACTTGATATTTTGTTATGGTGGAAGTTATATTTAGATATAATGTCAAGCCGATAGTCAGCGAGGGTCTCCATTTGTTGTCCACGCTGGGAAGAAAGTTATCGGGAGCAGAAGGGGTGGAAGTCTGTTTTAGCATTATTATATTATTAGGAATGACCGATATATACTGTGTGTATATATATATATATATATATACTGTGTGTATATATATATATATATATATATATATATATATATATATATATATACTGTACATATATTAGTGTTTATATATCTTCATTATTATTATTATCATTATTATTTATTATATATATATACTGTATATCTTCGTTTGTCTAAATGTGAGGAGAGAGAGAGAGAGAGAGAGAGAGAGAGAGAGAGAGAGAGAGAGAGAGAGAGAGAGAGAGAGAGAGCGGGAGAGGGAAGGAGAGCGAGAGAGAGAGATAGACTATTGTTATAATGTCAAACCAATAGTCTCCGTAGTTGTTCCCTTACTAAGAAATGTATAAGAATCGAAAGGGACATGGAGGCTAAAGGAAGATTTGCATATATCTATTTATTTACATATCTATTTATTATTATTATTATTATTATTATTATTATTATTTTGTTTGACTTTCCTCCCTAGACCTCCATCAAACATATGAAATACCCCCAAGACCCCCTACGAGACAAATGCGTACATTTTTCGGTAGAAAGATACCAAAATGGTACAAAAGGTCTTAATATTTACAAAGAAATTGGGTAGAATGGTCTTAAAATCTGGAAACAAATGGGGCAAATGTCCTAAAATATCAAAACCGATAGAGAGGTGGAAGGATGGAGTGAGGAAGTATATGAACGAAGGCGGTGCTGGTTGGGGGGAGGGGCGTCGACTGACTGGGGACAGAGGTGCATGGGGGCGGTTCGTTCGTGGCCACCCCTTCGGGGATCACGGCGTCAGGCAATAGATAGATAGATAGATAGATGGGGATAAACATGAGGGAGAAGAGGGTCCAGAAAACCCGCCCTTAAGTGGAGATGGGCCGTTTATTTGCCTTTTTAATGATCTTCTTATGATTTTCTTAGTTTCCTCCCTATGCCTCCATCAAATTAAAAAACAAAAACATTAGATCCCCCTTCTAGATTAATTTGTAAATTTTTCGGTAGAAAGATTTCCCGGCCGAAGGCCGGTTCTTCCAACATTACAGGCTCACTATGCTATCGTTCGCCAGGGAAAACATCGACACCTAAATAGCACGAAAGGTCTAAATATTGACGAAGAAATGGGGCGAAAGGTCTTAAAATCGACTAACTAATGGGGCTAGCATCTTAACATATGAAAACTAATGGGGCTAAAAACATGAGGGAGAAAAGGGTCCAGAAAACCGGCCCATCCACCAAGGCCCAACTCCCTGTATTATCGGATATCGAGCGGAGAGTCAGAACTTGGATTTGATGGATTTGATAAATCACAAAATAATGAAGCTTAATAATTATACACTGTTAGGATTTTCCATTGCAAGTTATATAAAGTGAACAGGAATTTAGTATTTTACAAGCACAGCCATACATAAACATTGCAATAAGTACTTTTGAAATATATGTGTAAAAAACTATTAATATTTCGGAAGCCTCATCTTTAGTTCCAGTCGTCAGGATAAAGCAAAGAAACAATATTTGCTTAACCTCAAAGCATAATATATCCTTCATGCTAAACAATTTCATAAAACTATACTGTATATGAAAACTTGTAGTACTAAGATGAAGATAATATGAATGAAACAGAACATTTCATATAATATTTATGAGTCATTATATTGTTTTTGGCACAGAATCTGAAAAATTATGTTTGAATTTTATATTATAATGTACATGTAGTTTTGCACCAAGTAAGTATAAGATCAGCATGACATATATAATTCATTTACTTTCACTATTTATCAACAAGTAGACAAATAACACGATGCTATCGTACCTTTTCTATCAATCTATCTTTCTCTCATCCTCTGACTTAAATTGCTTCAAACTCCGTGTAACCAGATATTTTGACTACTAACATACCCCTGAATTAGGCTCTCTATTAATCTTTAATTTTTGTATTTGTATTTATTTTTTTTATTTTTTGTGGGATTGTTACAGGCAGCTTTGGCTTTTGTCTCCTGCATACTCATAGGGGAAAGAAAAAATACTATAACTACTTAGGGCACACTAGTTTCGAGGGTGAAGTAGATGATTTTATAATCTTCCTTCGCATATTTTTGTGTCAATCATTATGTAGAGAAAATTAACAAATCTCAAGCTATATAATTGTGCATTTTATGCCTATGGAATTATCGGGGGGAAGGAATAGAAGCATATTTGGAACTTTATTTGAAGCACTACATGAAGTTTGATAATATGATATAGAATGTGATAATTGAATCATTAGAACAAAGTTATGCTTACAAAATCAAAGTGTGAATGGGGTGGAATGTATACTCAAAGTTGCATTTGCTGAGGTGCTTATCTTTGCAGGTTTATCCTTTTGAGCACGACACTTGTGATGGTTAGTCCAACGTATACCTCAATACACAGCGGCAACTACTTCATATAGGATACTTTTAGCTTAGGCTACCTTCCCTACAATGATTTCATATACTAAGTTATTAATTATCAATTAAAGAGAGATAAGTACAAACTACGTTTGGTCGAACACTTGTGAGTTCACAGGAACAGGTGGCATACAGTATCACTCTCGTCCTCATTAGCCCAGAATGTACCACTGAAGGACCAACCTATCACACAGGGGTCCATGACAGCCTAGGTACTTCTCCAAGGTGCCTTAGTCCGAGATGGCAATGTTACATGGGTAGTGTTGGAATGGCTGTAGTTTGGAGTGCAGTCTGCAACCAATGCATTCGGTTCGATTATGCTAATCAGGTGCTAGCATTTACATGTAACAGTGATGTATAACATCTCTGATTTTGGCCATTGCACAGAGGGGATGAGTGGCAAATAACTTCAGACACCAACAGGGATCAATCCCACGACCTTTCGTATCTGAGAGGCTCTGGTACACACAGACCTATACACTACACCAATTAATAACCGTGACAAATAAAATATTGACTTTAAGGGGAGGCAGACCGTTTTTCTGGACCCCCTTCTCCCTCATGTTTAGCCCAACTAGTTTTGGGATTATAAGACGTTATAAGATTAGTTTGGCGATTTTAACACCGTTCGCCCCATTTCGTTGTCAATTTTAAGACTTTTCGTGCCATTTAGGTGTCAATTATTTTCTGGCGAGCGAAAGCGAGCCTGCAATTTTAAGAGGAATCGGCCTTCGGCCGGAACATTTTTCTACCGAAAAATGTATAAATTTATCTTGAAGGGGGGTCTAGGGGGTGTTTTTTTAAGCTTGATGGAGGTCTAGGGAAGAAGCTTAAAAAATATATGAATAAATGAATTAACAGACCAAACAAACGGCCAGTCTCCCCATAAAAGCTAAACTAATGCTTCAATGAATACCCAATAGCAGAATAACAGCCTTTGTCCAACTTTCCTCACATATTTTCCGTGTACTGAGTATATACCCAGAAGCTGTCGCGTGCCTCCCTCTCCCTCCCACCCCTCCACTCCCACCACACACACGCTGGACATATCGCTACCTCAACACATCGCCACCAAAAACACAAATTCAGTATACAATCTTTTAAAGCATAACTCAATTACCAAACCTACCGAATCATATTATATTCTGGTCTAAATTTGATCAGGTTTGGTTAGTTATGTTTGGTTGTTGTTGTTGTTGTTCCCCAAGCTGCCTGGCCGAACAGCCCCAAGGCCCCGAGCAAGACCAAGGCCATAACCGAGCGCCCCCACAGAACCCTCCCAGCCGGCCACAACAAAGCATGGGTGACCGAAGCCACTCCATGGCGGGGAGCTGAGGAGGGCGACAGAAACCCCCAGGAAACCAAAGCCCCACCCAGGGCCCTGTGCCACTCAGCAATTATGAAGAGAAAGCTGAGGGGCAAAGGAAAACAATGTGACGCTTTGGCTTCCAATCTATGTTAAGTTTACCAGTTATGTTTTGTAATTGTTATTTATTTCTATACATGGTGAAATTGGAGGTAATCGAAAAATGGGTGGTTCAAATTAACCTAGCCCAGTACCGTACAATCTTTAATTATCGGTTTTTCATGATATGTTTGGTTGTGCACCTAGCTAACTTTACGTTAATCTAACCTAATTGTGTGTAAGTTATGTTGTTTACGTTAGGATCTCTGACAAATTTTGGGGATGTTTTTGTTAGGCAGGTGGTCAGAGTGCAAAGACCTTCAACACCGTAAGTTCTTGGCCAGGGGGGGGAGTAAACTAAACCTCTCTCCACTTACAGGTCAGAGATGTGCAGAGATCTATTCTTATGGGGACATGGGCTGTTTTTCTGGTCACCCTTCTTCCTCATGTTTACTCCCAATAGTTTTCAGATTTTATGACGTTCGGCCCATTAGTTTGGCGATTTTAATACCTTTTGCCCCATTTCGTTGTCAATTTCAAGACCTTTCGTGCCAATTAGCTGTCGATTTTTTCCAGGCGAGCGATAGCGAAACTGTAATTTTAAGAGTAACCGGCCTTCGGCCGGGACACTTTTCTGTCGAAAAATGTACAAATTAACCTAGAAGGTGGATCTGATGGATGTGTTTTTAAGTTTGATGGAGGTCTAGGGAGGAAACTAAAAAAGTAATAAATAAATACAAAAAATCTACCAAAAAGTGAACCATCCCCCCTTAAACTAATCATACTGCTTGCTTCACAAGGTATGCCTAGGATCTTAATTGGCTGTGTTCGATTAATCAACTGTGTTGCACACAGCCTTTGCTGACATCAGGCATCAAAGACTAGGTAGTGTGACTCTACCTACCAAACCTTTCCTAACCAAATCTAACCTTATGTTTGGTAAGTTAACCCCTTGAGGATTATGACGCGTTTTGGTAGTGATTCTGGCTATCATTAGACGATTTTATTTAGATTAGACTACAACTAATTATCGGAATTGTAGGTTTTTGGTTGTGAGGTGGTAAGGTAGCGAGGATTTAATATGGGAAAAGTAAGCTAGATAAGTAGGATTTACAACGATTTTTATTTTCGTTTGTTGGTAGCGAATTGGTGAGGTAGCGAGACTTGTAAATACCTCCACACCACCAAGCTTTCCCTCCCCCATTAATTCATCACGTCGCCCCAAAACAGGGAAAAATGAGTAGAACGTGAACCCAGCATTAACATAGGCAAATAGCGGCGGGTGGAGACGGCGGGTTTGGCGGGTTTTTCGTTAAAGCAGTGGACATTGTTGAGGTAACTAGTTTGTGGCGCGCAGTGGCTTTCCCGCGTTTTTTTTTTCCGCCCATGTAAAATAAGGTGCGCAAGACTATTTTGTTTTTAAAATATAACAAATACGAAAAAACGAACAAGAAGAGACACAGACCAAACGATGATTGAATCAGATAAGGCAATAGCGAAGATAAATGGAGATAAAAGACGATGAAAATGAAGTAATATGAAGACGAAGAAAAAACAAAGCTGAAGAACTTGGAGGCGAATCAAATGGTAAAGACACAAACAAAAACATATTTAACCCTTTGAGGCTCATGCCACGTTGTAGTAAATTATGTTAGCTATTATTAGACGATTTAATACAGCTTATGAACGACCTCTAGCAATCAAATGGGTAAAGTCAATCTCAGTTAACTTTCTCACTCATGCAGATACTTCCTTTACTTAATATAATCGTGCAATAATAGCCATAATAAACTGTCAAAATCCGCCATAATCCTCAAGGGGTTAAGCAAAACAAACAGAAAGATGATGCATAGGGCAACTGTTAAACCTTTTAGTACTGGTGACATAAATTAATTATATTCTGGCAACTATTAGACGATTTTATTCAGTTTTAGTAAATTTAAGTTCAGTTCCAATAATTAAGCCTTCGAACTATCTCACTTAACCCTTTTTACTACGACACATCCTTCTTAAGCTGCAAAAAATCCTCTAAACATAGATATTAATATAATTAAAAAGACGTCGCCGGTACAGTAGAGGTTGATACCCATAAATAAACAATCACTTCCCCACTATCAAGAACCCTTACTTTTCAAAATATCTTCTATCCCCAACTATCTCACTCTTCACTTCCCCAGAGTAGCTTTATACCAACCCTCAATATATATCAAGACCAACTGATAGATTTTTCTCATGAACGAAGGACATCTTTAAGTGGAGAGTGGTTTTATTCCATTTTACGTGCTTCATTCATATATACATATATACAGTATATATATATATATATATATATATATATATATATATATATATATATATATATATATATATATATATATATATTTTTTTTTAACTTTCAATTGCACACGGTGTCCCAAATAATTGATTCGCAACATTACAATCCCGCTTCTTAGCCTTGTTTTGTAATTTTAACTGATGGGACTATGTTTTATATATATATTGAATACGAGAGAAGAAAGGAAGGAGATTCATATCCTGAAATACGAAAAAGGAAAACTTAAACAAAAGCAAATGCAAAGGAAAAATACATGGCGAGCGAGAGATTCAAGGCTAAGTAAAAGTAAAATAGTTATGTGACCGATTGAAACCTATAAATTCCTGTTGAATTAATATACTGGAAAAATTGACAACAGAGTCTCAAAAAAATGGCATAAAACTAAGTGTACGGTCGAGGTTAATAAGTGTTGTCAAATATTTCACAAAGTTTCGGACATTGACTAATACTTTATGGGATAAGCACCTTTCCCAGTAGCTATATATACATAACAATAACACTTTTTGAGCGAAAACCACTTGAATCTTAGTACCCCCGATTGTACATGAATAAAAGAGTAGAAAAGTGGCCTATAGTGGAGTGAACAGGTATATGGTATTAGTATATTGTATAGTGAAGTGAACAGGTACATGGTATTAGTATATGGTATAGTGAAGTGAACAGGTATATGGTATTAGTATATTGTATAGTGAAGTGAACAGGTATATGGTATTGGTATATTGTATAGTGAAGTGAACAGGTATATGGTATTAGTATATTGTATAGTGAAGTGAACAGGTATATGGTATTAGTATATGGTATAGTGAAACAGGTATATGGTATTAGTATATGGTATAGTGAAGTGAACAGGTATATGGTATTAGTATATGGTATAGTGAAGGGAACAGGTATGTGGTATTAGTATATTGTATAGTGAAGTGAACAGGTATATGGTATTAGTATATTGTATAGTGAAGTGAACAGTATGGTATTAGTATATTGTATAGTGAAGTGAACAGGTATATGGTATTAGTATATTTTATAGTGAAGTGAACAGGTATATGGTATTAGTATATGGTATAGTGAAGTGAACAGGTATATGGTATTAGTATATTGTATAGTGAAGTGAACATGTCTATGGTATTAGTATATTGTATAGTGAAGTGAACAGGTATATGGTATTAGTATATGGTATAGTGAAGTGAACAGGTATATGGTATTAGTATATGGTATAGTGAAGTGAACAGGTATATGGTAGTAGTATATGATAGTGAAGTGAACAGGTATATGGTATTAGTATATGGTATAGTGAAGTGAACAGGTATATGGTATTAGTATATTGTATAGTGAAGTGAACAGGTATATGGTATTAGTATATTGTATAGTGAAGTGAACAGGTATATGGTATTAGTATATGTATAGTGAAGTGAACAGGTATATGGTATTAGTATATTGTATAGTGAAGTGAACAGGTATATGGTATTAGTATTGTATAGTGAAGTGAACACGACTATGGTATTAGTATATGGTATAGTGAAGTGAACAGGTATATGGTATTAGTATATGGTATTAGTATATGGTATAGTGAAGTGAACAGGTATATGGTATTAGTATATGGTATAGTGAAGTGAACAGGTATATGGTATTAGTATATTGTATAGTGAAGTGAACAGGTATATGGTATTAGTATATGGTATAGTGAAGTGAACAGGTATATGGTATTAGTATATTGTATAGTGAAGTGAACAGGTATATGGTATTAGTATATTGTATAGTGAAGTGAACAGGTATATGGTATTAGTATATGGTATAGTGAAGTGAACAGGTATATGGTATTAGTATATGGTATAGTGAAGTGAACAGGTATATGGTATTGTATATTGTATAGTGAAGTGAAAAGGAATATGGTATTAGTATATGGTATAGTGAAGTGAACAGGTATATGGTATTAGTATGGTATAGTGAAGTGAACGGTATATGGTATTAGTATATTGTATAGTGAAGTGAACAGGTATATGGTATTAGTATATGGTATAGTGAAGTGAACAGGTATATGGTATTAGTATATGGTATAGTGAAGTGAACAGGTATATGGTATTAGTATATTGTATAGTGAAGTGAACAGGTATATGGTATTAGTATATGGTATAGTGAAGTGAACAGGTATATGGTATTAGTATATGGTATAGTGAAAGTGAACAGGTATATGGTATTAGTATATTGTATAGTGAAGTGAACAGGTATATGGTATTAGTATATGGTATAGTGAAGTGAACAGGTATATGGTATTAGTATATTGTATAGTGAAGTGAACAGGTATATGGTATTAGTATATGGTATAGTGAAGTGAACAGGTATATGGTATTAGTATATGGTATTAGTATATGGTATAGTGAAGTGAACAGGTATATGGTATTAGTATATGGTATAGTGAAGTGAACAGGTATATGGTATTAGTATATGGTATAGTGAAGTGAACAGGTATATGGTATTAGTATACTGTATAGTGAAGTGACCAGGTATATGGTATTAGTATATGGTATAGTGAAGTGAACAGGTATATGAGTATTAGTATATTGTATAGTGAAGTGAACAGGTATATGGTATTAGTATATGGTATAGTGAAGTGAACAGGTATATGGTATTAGTATATTGTATAGTGAAGTGAACAGGTATATGGTATTAGTATATGGTATAGTGAAGTGAACAGGTATATGGTATTAGTATATGGTATAGTGAAGTGAACAGGTATATGGTATTAGTATATGGTATAGTGAAGGGAACAGGTATATGGTGTTAGTATATTGTATAGTGGATTGAACAGGTATAGGCTATGGTATTAGTATATGGTATAGTGAAGTGAACAGGTATATGGTATTAGTATATTGTATAGTGAAGTGAACAGGTATATGGTATTAGTATATGGTATAGTGAAGTGAACAGGTATATGGTATTAGTATATGTATAGTGAGTGAACAGGTATATGGTATTAGTATATTGTATAGTGAAGTGAACAGGTATATGGTATTAGTATATGGTATAGTGAAGTGAACAGGTATATGGTATTAGTATATGGTATAGTGAAGTGAACAGGTATATAGTAATAGTATATTGTATAGTGAAGTGAACAGGTATATGGTATTAGTATATGGTATAGTGAAGTGAACAGGTATATGGTATTAGTATATGGTATAGTGAAGTGAACAGGTATATGGTATTAGTATATGGTATAGTGAAGTGAACAGGTATATGGTATTAGTATATTGTATAGTGAAGTGAACAGGTATATGGTATTAGTATATTGTATAGTGAAGTGAACAGGTATATGGTATTAGTATATGGTATAGTGAAGTGAACAGGTATATGGTATAGTATATTGTATAGTGAAGTGAACAGGTATATGGTATTAGTATATTGTATAGTGAAGTGAACAGGTATATGGTATTAGTATATTGTATAGTGAAGTGAACAGGTATATGGTATTAGTATATGGTATAGTGAAGTGAACAGGTATATGGTATTAGTATATGGTATAGTGAAGTGAACAGGTATATGGTATTAGTATATTGTATAGTGAAGTGAACAGGTATATGGTATTAGTATAGTATGGTAATAGTGAACAGTATATGGTAATAGTGAACAGGTATATGGTATTAGTATATTGTATAGTGAAGTGAAACAGGTTATATGGTATTAGTATATTGTATAGTGAAGTGAACAGGTATGGGTATTAGTATATTGTATAGTGAGTGAACAGGTATATGGTATTAGTATATTGTATAGTGAAGTGAACAGGTATATGGTATTAGTGTATATTGTATAGTGAAGTGAACAGGTATATGGTATTAGTATATGGTATAGTGAAGTGAACAGGTATATGGTATTAGTATATTGTATAGTGAAGTGAACAGGTATATGGTATTAGTATATTGTATAGTGAAGTGAACAGGTATATGGTATTAGTATATTTTATAGTGAAGTGAACAGGTATATGGTATTAGTATTAGTGTATATGTATATAGTGAAGTGAACAGGTATATGGTATTAGTATTGTATAGTGAAGTGAACAGGTATATGGTATTAGTATCTGGTAGAGTGAAGGGAACAGGTATAAGGTATTAGTATGGTATGGTGAAGTGAACAGGTATATGGTATTATTATAGGGAATAGTGAAGTGAACAGGTCTATGGTTTTAGTATATGTTATAGTGAAGTGAACAGGTATATGGTATTAGTATATTGTATAGTGAAGTGTAAGGTATATGGTATAGTATATTGTATAGTGAAGTGAACAGGTATATGGTATTCGTATATTGTATAGTGAAGAGAACAGGTATATGGTATTAGTATATTGTATAGTGAAGTGAACTGGTATATGGTATTAGTATATTGTATAGTGAAGTGAAAGAGTATATGGTATTAGTATATTGTATACTGAATTGTGAACAGGTATATGGTATTAGTATATGGTATAGTTGAATTGGAACAGGTATATGGTATTAGTATGTGGCAGAGTGAAGTGCACAGGTATATGGTATTTAGTATATTGTATAGTGAAGTGAACAGGTATATGGTATTAGTATATGGATATGGTGAAGTGACGTGAACAGGTATATGGTATTAGTATATGTATAGTGAAGTGAACAGGTATAGGTAGATATATTATATGTATAGTGAAGTGAACAGGTATATGGTATAGTATATGTATAGTGAAGTGAACAGGTATATGGTATTAGTATATGGTATAGTGAAGTGAACAGGTATATGGTATTAGTATATGGTATAGTGAAGTGAACAGGTATATGCTATTAGTATATGGTATAGTGAAGTGAACAGGTATATGGTATTAGTATATTGTATAGTGAAGTGAACAGGTATATGGTATTAGTATATGGTATAGTGAAGTGAACAGGTATATGGTATTAGTATATTGTATAGTGAAGAGAACAGGTATATGGTATTAGTATATGGTATAGTGAAGTGAACAGGTATATGGTATTAGTATATTGTACAGTGAAGTGAACATGTCTATGGTATTAGTATATTGTATAGTGAAGTGAACAGGTATATGGTATTAGTATATGGTATAGTGAAGTGAACAGGTATATGGTATTAGTATATGGTATAGTGAAGTGAACAGGTATATGGTATTAGTATATTGTATAGTGAAGTGAACAGGTATATGGTATTAGTATATGGTATAGTGAAGTGAACAGGTATATGGTATTAGTATATGGTATAGTGAAGTGAACAGGTATATGGTATTAGTATATTGTATAGTGAAGTGAACAGGTATATGGTATTAGTATATGGTATAGTGAAGTGAACAGGTATATGGTATTAGTATATGGTATAGTGAAGTGAACAGGTATATGGTGTTAGTATATTGTATAGTGAAGTGAACAGGTATATGGTATTAGTATATGGTATAGTTAAGTGAACAGGTATATGGTATTAGTATATGGTATAGTGAAGTGAACAGGTATATGGTATTAGTATATTGTATAGTGAAGTGAACAGGTATATGGTATTAGTATATTGTATAGTGAAGTGAACAGGTATATGGTATTAGTATATGGTATAGTGAAGTGAAGTGAACAGGTATATGGTATTAGTATATTGTATAGTGAAGTGAACAGGTATATGGTATTAGTATATGGTATAGTGGAGTGAACAGGTATATGGCATTAGTATATTGTATAGTGAAGTGAACAGGTATATGGTATTAGTATATGGTATAGTGAAGTGAACAGGTATATGGTATTAGTATATTGTATAGTGCAGTGAAAAGGTATATGGTATTAGTATATGGTATAGTGAAGTGAACAGGTATATGGTATTAGTATATTGTATAGTGAAGTGAACAGGTATATGGTATTAGTATATGGTATAGTGAAGTGAACAGGTATATGGTATTAGTATATTGTATAGTGAAGTGAACAGGTATATGGTATAGTGAAGTGAACAGGTATATGGTATTAGTATATGGTATAGTGAAGTGAACAGGTATATGGTATTAGTATATGGTATAGTGAAGTGAACAGGTATATGGAATTAGTATATTGTATAGTGAAGTGAACAGGTATATGGTATTAGTATATGGTATAGTGAAGTGAACAGGTATATGGTATTAGTATATTGTATAGTGAAGTGAACAGGTATATGGTATTAGTATATTGTATAGTGAAGTGAACAGGTATATGGTATTAGTATATTGTATAGTGAAGTGAACAGGTATATGGTATTAGTATATTGTATAGTGAAGTGAACAGGTATATGGTATTAGTATATGGTATAGTGAAGTGAACAGGTAAATGGTATTAGTATATTGTATAGTGAAGTGAACAGGTATATGGTATTAGTATATTGTATAGTGAAGTGAACAGGTATATGGTATTAGTATATGGTATAGTGAAGTGAACAGGTATATGCTATTAGTATATGGTATAGTGAAGTGAACAGGTATATGGTATTAGTATATTGTATATTGAAGTGAACAGGTATATGGTATTAGTATATGGTATAGTGAAGTGAACAGGTATATGGTATTAGTATATTGTATAGTGAAGAGAACAGGTATATGGTATTAGTATATGGTATAGTGAAGTGAACAGGTATATGGTATTAGTATATGGTATTGTGAAGTGAACAGGTATATGGTATTAGTATATTGTATAGTGAAGTGAACAGGTATATGGTATTAGTATATGGTATAGTGAAGTGAACAGGTATATGGTATTAGTATATGGTATAGCGAAGTGAACAGGTATATGGTATTTGGGGAGGTGTGGTGGAGTGGTCTTGGCACTGGCCTGGTAATCCAAAGGTCCCGGGTTCAAATCCCAATGTATCAATGGGAAGATATTATTGGGATGGAATTTGTGCTGTACCTAGTATCAGTGCATTACCACAAGCCCACCGAAACGTAAATAAAATACCCTCATTGTTCCCTGATTAAATAGCACTGTATGAATATTCCCATATTCAAAATATGCTATAGGGGTGCAATGCCTGGTGAGTTATCTGCTCAACAGGTGGCGTTGTGTGTGTGTAAGTGTGAGAGTCCGAGTGTAGGGGGTGAGACAGTGAAGCACGGGAACGAGATGGCTTCAGAGATGGGGTCGTTTCGGGCCATGAGTGAGCACCGTGCCTCATGTGAAGGCAAGATGGCAGGTGCTCGTTGTACTCTACGTGCTTCACATGTCTCACTCCCTCGACTGGAACAAGACCTCACGGGCTTCACTGTTCATTGTAAAGCGGTGAATGTTAAGGCTCTCAGCCTATGCCCGAGAGGAAGTAAGTTGGAATATAGAAAAAAAAAAAAAAAAAAAAAAAAAAAAATATATATATTGTATAGTGAAGTGAACAGGTATATGGTATTAGTATATTGTATAGTGAAGTGAACAGGTATATGGTATTAGTATATGGTATAGTGAAGCGAACAGGTATATGGTATTAGTATATTGTATAGTGAAGTGAACAGGTATATGGTATTAGTATATTGTATAGTGAAGTGATGAGGTATATGGTATTAGTATATTGTATAGTGAAGTGAACAGGTATATGGTATTAGTATATGGTATAGTGAAGTGAACAGGTATATGGTATTAGTATATTGTATAGTGAAGTGAACAGGTATATGGTATTAGTATATTGTATAGTGAAGTGAACAGGTATATGGTATTAGTATATTGTATAGTGAAGTGATGAGGTATATGGTATTAGTATATTGTATAGTGAAGTGAACAGGTATATGGTATTAGTATATGGTATAGTGAAGTGAACAGGTATATGGTATTAGTATATTGTATAGTGAAGTGAACAGGTATATGGTATTAGTATATTGTATAGTGAAGTGAACAGGTATATGGTATTAGTATATGGTATAGTGAAGCGAACAGGTATATGGTATTAGTATATTGTATAGTGAAGTGAACAGGTATATGGTATTAGTATATTGTATAGTGAAGTGAACAGGTATATGGTATTAGTATATGGTATAGTGAAGTGAACAGGTATATGGTATTAGTATATTGTATAGTGAAGTGAACAGGTATATGGTATTAGTATATGGTATAGTGAAGTGAACAGGTATATGGTATTAGTATATTGTATAGTGAAGTGAACAGGTATATGGTATTAGTATATGGTATAGTGAAGTGAACAGGTATATGGTATTAGTATATGGTATAGTGAAGTGAACAGGTATATGGTATTAGTGTATGGTATAGTGAAGTGAACAGGTATATGGTATTAGTATATGGTATAGTGAAGTGAACAGGTATATGGTATTAGTATAGTTATGGTATAGTGAAGTGAACAGGTATATGGTATTAGTATATTGTATAGTGAAGTGAACAGGTATATGGTATTAGTATATGTTATAGTGAAGTGAACAGGCATATGGTATTAGTATATGGTATAGTGAAGTGAACAGGTATATGGTATTAGTATATTGTATAGTGAAGTGAACAGGTATATGGTATTAGTATATGGTATAGTTAAGTGAACAGGTATATGGTATTAGTATATGGTATAGTGAAGTGAACAGGTATATGGTATTAGTATATTGTATAGTGAAGTGAACAGGTATATGGTATTAGTATATTGTATAGTGAAGTGAACAGGTATATGGTATTAGTATATGGTATAGTGAAGTGAACAGGTATATGGTATTAGTATATGGTATAGTGAAGTGAACAGGTATAAGGTATTAGTATATGGTATAGTGAAGTGAACAGGTATATGGCATTAGTATATTGTATAGTGAAGTGAACAGGTATATGGTATTAGTATATGGTATAGTGAAGTGAACAGGTATATGGTATTAGTATATTGTATAGTGCAGTGAAAAGGTATATGGTATTAGTATATGGTATAGTGAAGTGAACAGGTATATGGTATTAGTATATTGTATAGTGAAGTGAACAGGTATATGGTATTAGTATATGGTATAGTGAAGTGAACAGGTATATGGTATTAGTATATTGTATAGTGAAGTGAACAGGTATATGGTATTAGTATATGGTATAGTGAAGTGAACAGGTATATGGTATTAGTATATGGTATAGTGAAGTGAACAGGTATATGGTATTAGTATATGGTATAGTGAAGTGAACAGGTATATGGTATTAGTATATGGTATAGTGAAGTGAACAGGTATATGGTATTAGTATATTGTATAGTGAAGTGAACAGGTATATGGTATTAGTATATGGTCTAGTGAAGTGAAGAGGTATATGGTATTAGTATATTGTATAGTGAAGTGAACAGGTATATGGTATTAGTATATTGTATAGTGAAGTGAACAGGTATATGGTATTAGTATATGGTATAGTGAAGTGAACAGGTATATGGTATTAGTATATTGTATAGTGAAGTGAACAGGTATATGGTATTAGTATATTGTATAGTGAAGTGATGAGGTATATGGTATTAGTATATTGTATAGTGAAGTGAACAGGTATATGGTATTAGTATATTGTATAGTGAAGTGAACAGGTATATGGTATTAGTATATGGTATAGTGAAGTGAACAGGTATATGGTATTAGTATATTGTATAGTGAAGTGAACAGGTATATGGTATTAGTATATTGTATAGTGAAGTGAACAGGTATATGGTATTAGTATATTGTATAGTGAAGTGAACAGGTATATGGTATTAGTATATTGTATAGTGAAGTGAACAGGTATATGGTATTAGTATATTGTATAGTGAAGTGAACAGGTATATGGTATTAGTATATTGTATAGTGAAGTGATGAGGTATATGGTATTAGTATATTGTATTGTGAAGTGAACAGGTATATGGTATTAGTATATTGTATAGTGAAGTGAACAGGTATATGGTATTAAGGGGAGGTTTTTAGTGAGTTTCCTAGATACCATCAAGCTTAAGATTACACCCCCTTGAGCCCCTTTCAAGATAAATTTGTACATTTTTCGGTAGAACAATTTCGGTTCCTCTTAAATTACAGGCTCGCTATCGCTCGCCAGGATAAAATCGACACCTAAATTGCACGAAAGGTCTTAAAATTGACAGAAATGGGTTGAAAGTTCTTAAAATCATCAAAATAATAGGGCGAACGTCTTAAAATTAGAAAAGCAATGGGGCTAAACATGAGGGAGAAAGGAGTCAAGAAAAAACTCCCTCAAGTGGAAATCTCCCCTTAACTGAACGCCGCCCCGTTATTGAAGGTGCTGCCATCTGTCGCCTGTGATCAACAACAGGTAGAGAAATGACTGATGAGAAGACACGATGCCAAATATCGAAGTGCCTAGACAGAACAGCAAAACATGCTTAACCCTCTCCGACATATGACCGGTTTTGAGCCTATTGGGGATACTTTAAAGCCTTTGTTACCATCAGGGGTATTTAGAAACCTTTAGTTTAGTTACTTCACCTCTGCATTTGTCTTTGAGTTAGCTGTGGGCAGAACACTAATTTTAGAGAGGTAATTGTAGGAGTGAGAGAACTTTATTTCTTATTGCTAATCTGGCAACCTCTGCATCATAAATGCGTGGAAGGGTTAAGGGGACATGGACCGCTTGTTTGGACCCCCTTCTTCCTCGTGTTTAGCCCAATTTGTTTTAAGATTTTATGACGTTCGGCCCATTAGTTTGGCGAGTTTAATACTTTTCATTGGCAATTTTAAGGCCTTTCGTGACAATTAGGTGTTGATTTTTTCCTGGCGAGCGATAGCGAGCCTGAAACTTTAAGAGGAAGCGGCCATCGGCCGGGACATTTTTCTATCGAAAAATGTACAAATCTATGTCTAGGGGGTGTTTTTCTAAGCTTGATGGAGGTCTAGGGAGGAAACTAAAACAACATATGAATACATTAATTAATAGACCAAACAAACGGTCAGTCTCCCCTTAATAACGACCCCCCCCCCCCCCCCTCCCCGGAAGTGTTTATTGCCTAATGAGGGCGGTCAATAGGTATATAACACACCCACGCAGGATATCCAATAGGTACTCCATAGACTATATATATTATAATACGTCTTCTTGCGTCTCCCTATACCAAGACCCGAGCACCCTCCAGACGCCTTTCATGATGCCATATTAAGGGAGACAGACCTTTTTTTTTTTGTCTATCAATTCATATATTCCTTAGTTTTCTCGCTAGACCTCCATCAAGCTTAGTAAACACCCCCTTAGACCCCCTTCAAGATAAATTTGTACACTTGTTCGGTAGAAAAATGTCCCGGCCGAAGGCCGATTCCTCTTAAATTTACAGGCTCGCTATCGCTCGCCAGGAAAAAAATCGACACCTAAATGGCACAAAGGTCTTAAAATTGAAAACTAAATTGGGCGAAAGGTGTTGAAATCGCCAAACTAATGGGCCGAACGTCTTATAATCTAAAACAAAATGGGGCTAAACACGAAGGAGAAGGAGGTCCAGAAAAGCGGGCCACCTCCGCTTAAAGATGCCCCGGCCTTCATACATACATATATACACGCTATAGATGGTGGTTGTCTACGTCACACTCATGGCCACACCACACCTCCATTGCTAGGCTTCCACTATTAAGGGGGGTCACCGGCTTTTTTCTTTTTCTCTCCTTTTCTGGCTTGTATCCATTCGGCCCCATTCAACCTACTGTTTTAAGACGTTTATCCCCATCCAGGTGTCGATTTCTTCCTGCTGAGCGATAGCAAGCCAGCATTGTATGGAGAAATCCGGCTTCGCCAGAGACATTTTTCTATCGAAAAATGTACAAATTTAGCTTGCTGTCAAAAACAAAAAAATATAAGCTAGCTCGCTACCGCTCGCCAGGAAAATATTGACACCTGGATGGGGGTAAACGTCTTAAGCAGTAGGCTGAATGGGGCCGAATGGATACAAGCCAAATAGAGAGGGAAACAAACGAGATGGGCCCCCTTAAGGTAAGTTTTTAAGTTGTACAGTTAGGGTTAAGTTTTTGTTTTATTATTGTTATTATATGTTTTATTGTTTTTTTGCAGCTAAGACCTCCACCAAGTAAAAACAAACACTCCTAAGACTTCCCTTCGATGTAGAATTGTAAATTTTTCGGTAGAATAGTTTCTCCTAAATTACAGGCTCGCTATCCCCAATAAACAATTTTACGTTGTCACGGCGTCATATATATGTGTAGCCACAACTTGACAACTTGCCAAAATAACCCTGTATTAACGTAAATGCGTGAACAACCATAAAGGTCGCCGGACCATAATACAGAATGTTGTAGTATGACGTATATAGACCAAACTATCATCAACTACCTCAATGTATTTTACTATGTTGTTAAAACCTTCCAAATGCCTCTAGTTATACAACCTGACAACATTACGAAAACTATTTGTGTACCCCTATGTCAATATTGTGACCTCCATACCGGTCAGACCTCATATAGCAAGCTAATGATATTGTGGCTCCAGACACTATCTACAACCCTCAACACAATCCACTATTATTATAACGAGTACCTAGTGTACCAAAGCCGGTACAGTGTACCCCTATGTCAATATTGTGACCTCCATACCGGTCAGACCTCATATAGCAAGCTAATGCTATTGTGGCTCCAGACACTATCTACAACCCTCAACACAATCCACTTTTAATATAATAACGAGTACCTGGTGTACCATAGCCGGTACAGTGTACCCCTATGTCAATATTGTGACCTCCATACCGGTCAGACCTCATATAGCAAGCTAATGCTATTGTAGCTCCAGACACTATCTACAACCTTCAACACAATCCACTATTAATATAACGAGTACCTGGTGTACCATAGCCGGTACAGTGTACCCCTATGTCAATATTGTGACCTCCATACCGGTCAGACCTCATATAGCAAGCTAATGCTATTGTGGCTCCAGACACTATCTACAACCCTCAACACAATCCACTTTTAATATAATAACGAGTACCTGGTGTACCATAGCCGGTACAGTGTACCCCTATGTCAATATTGTGACCTCCATACCGGTCAGACCTCATATAGCAAGCTAATGCTATTGTGGCTCCAGACACTATCTACAACCCTCAACACAATCCACTTTTAATATAACGAGTACCTGGTGTACCATAGCCGGTACAGTGTACCCCTATGTCAATATTGTGACCTCCATACCGGTCAGACCTCATATAGCAAGCTAATGCTATTGTGGCTCCAGACACTATCTACAACCCTCAACACAATCCACTATTATTATAACGAGTACCTGGTGTACCATAGCCGGTACAGTGTACCCCTATGTCAATATTGTGACCTCCATACCGGTCAGACCTCATATAGCAAGCTAATGCTATTGTGGCTCCAGACACTATCTACAACCCTCAACACAATCCACTTTTAATATAATAACGAGTACCTGGTGTACCATAGCCGGTACAGTGTACCCCTATGTCAATATTGTGACCTCCATACCGGTCAGACCTCATATAGCAAGCTAATGCTATTGTGGCTCCAGACACTATCTACAACCCTCAACACAATCCACTTTTAATATAATAACGAGTACCTGGTGTACCATAGCCGGTACAGTGTACCCCTATGTCAATATTGTGACCTCCATACCGGTCAGACCTCATATAGCAAGCTAATGCTATTGTGGCTCCAGACACTATCTACAACCCTCAACACAATCCACTTTTAATATAATAACGAGTACCTGGTGTACCATAGCCGGTACAGTGTACCCCTATGTCAATATTGTGACCTCCATACCGGTCAGACCTCATATAGCAAGCTAATGCTATTGTGGCTCCAGACACTATCTACAACCCTCAACACAATCCACTTTTAATATAATAACGAGTACCTGGTGTACCATAGCCGGTACAGTGTACCCCTATGTCAATATTGTGACCTCCATACCGGTCAGACCTCATATAGCAAGCTAATGCTATTGTGGCTCCAGACACTATCTACAACCCTCAACACAATCCACTTTTAATATAATAACGAGTACCTGGTGTACCATAGCCGGTACAGTGTACCGCATTATGTTATTCCTATCTTGGCACTTGCCAACGACGTCAAACAGCAATGTATTCTATAGGTTATGAAACACCTTTTGTAATTACTATAAACATACATTGCAACAACGAGTTAACACAATGTATGGTAATGTCCTTAATGTATGTTGTACTGAAACCTCTTAAAAACGTTGATTTTACATATTGTTAGAAACACGATATTACCACAGCTGTATAAGTGCCAAACGTTTTATTAGTAGATGTCGTAATAGTAGTTGTAGATGTGGGATTTTAGTATTAATATAACGTAACGTTAACATTTTACTCCACATTGTATACACTGATATGTGATACGTTCATTTATACACGGATATGTGATACGTTCATTTATACACGGATATGAGATACGTTCATTTATACACGGATATGTGATACGTTCATTTATACACGGATATGTGATACGTTCATTTATACACGGATATGTGATACGTTCATTTATACACGGATATGTGATACGTTCATTTATACACGGATATGTGATACGCTCATTTATACACGGATATGTGATACGTTCATTTATACACGGATATGTGATACGTTCATTTATACACGGATATGTGATACGTTCATTTATACACGGATATGTGATACATTCATTTTCAGTATTGAAAATACATTCAATGTTACCAAATCTACACACTTTTTACACGTGTATCATAATTACAACATTCCTATTTAGGTTCTGTTTTACGTAATCACAACATTATAATGGACGTTTTCTTGATGTTGCCACAAAACAAACATTAACGTTGCCATTATATAGACTACCTACGTCCTAATTACGTCTTTCTTGTTTGTTCAATACAAGTTGCATTATCATATTATGTAATTACTTTTTTGGCATGTACCAGAAACGTCAAAAAACAATGTATTCCATAGGTTATGAATCACGTTTTGTAATGACTAAAAACATACATTGTAGCAACGTGTTAACACTATGTGTGGTAATGTCATCTATGTATTTGTTATTAGAACTTCTTAAAAACGTTGATTTGACGTATTGTTGGAAACGTAATATTAGCACACCTGTATAAGTGCCAAACGTTTTAGTAGTGATGTGGTATGTTAGTATTTATATAACATAACGTTTATCTTTTACTCTATATTTTATACACAGATTTTTTAAATGTCTTATTTAGTAGTGAAAATACATTCAATGATACCAAATATACACGTTTTTTATATAACAATCCTACATAGGTTTCTGTGTACGTGCTCACAACATTATAATAGACGTTTCTTTGATGTTGCCTCAATACAAACATTAACGTTGCCATTATCTAGACTACAGACGTTATATTTACGTCTGTTTTGTTTGTTCAATACAATTTGCATTATCACATTAAATAATTCCTATTTTGGCACGTGCCAAAGACGTAAAAAAAAGTGTATTCCATAGGTTATGACACAGTTTTGTAGTTACTAACTAAGAATGTTGTGACCACGTGTTTACACTATGTCCGATTAGGTCAATAATGTTTGTCTTATGACAACATAATCAAAACGTCTTTATGACGTAATTTTAAGGAACGGTTTGATTTAACCACACCAGCATAAGTGCCAAACGTTGTACACACGTAACCTGTTTATTGGGTCGCTAATCAGGAAAACAACATTAAAAATAAGTGCCACGAAAGGTCTTAATATTGGTAAATAAATGGGGCGGAAGGTCTTAAACTCGCCAAACCAATGGGGCGTATGTTTTAGATCTAAAACATAATGGGGCTAAACATGAGGGAGAACGGGATCCGGAACAAAACCCTCCCGTAATAATACTAATTCATTGTACTTCATCACAACAAAATTAACAATACAAACTAAATCACGATAATGATATATGATTAAATTAAATATATGCAGCATTGGCTATAGTCATACCACTAGTTAATTAATTACTATACTAACACCACCTTACATTTACAAATAGCTATTATAATGAATACATATTCAATAACACATAAATATCTTTGTTAAATTCATATATTTCAATTAGCACAGCTCGCTGTACCCATCGCCATAAATCACATCCCATATATAAACAAATATATAATTGATAATAATTAATAATTGATAAGCCAGAATCTAGGTAAGCTAGTAAACCAAGGTAAGGAATAGTAATCAACTCGTTAAAGTAATGTTTGAAGATCAACTACATCATTAAGTCAAGTACAATAATCAACTCATGCCAGGCAATATTCGAGGTTAGTTATTGAAGCAGACCAGGTGATTCTAATAATTGTTTAAAGCTAGCGAGAAACTGTTATCCCCATCTTAATTATTCAGCTTTTATGACGATGTTGTTGCTAAATATGTTGTCAATTATGAAAGCTTGGCATTAGCATGATACAGAAACACGGCAGTTTCATATTTCCCCATTAATTATTGAGAAATAAGCTGCTAAGGGTGTAAAAATAACGCCAAGTATACAATAGTGTCATACAATCATCACAATCAGATACAATCACCCACACAACCAAACGACACTCCCCAAAACACACGTCCCTCGCCACACAAACCTTCACTATCTCAGTCACTATTTTACCACAGTCCAGGAACCCACAGAGACTTAGGCGTTTTTTTCCTCATTCGTTAAACTGAAGGGGGGACAAAAGCCGAGGATGGGTGGGAGGGAGGGAGTATGCGTGGGATTCTCGCCTCTGTGGGAGTGGTGTAGGAAGGGTGGGAGTGGTGTGTGTGTGTGTGTGGGATTCTCGCCTCTGTGGGAGTGGTGTAGGAAGGGTGGGAGTGGCGTGGGGTGGTCAGGGGTTGAAGGTCACGAAGGGTTGTTAGTATTCACCTCGCGCGCGCTGAGGTCATGCTGGACTGGAGAGGCGAGGGAGGGAAGCAGGGTGTGTTGAGGTGTGGGTGGCTGGGTGGGAGGATAGGTGGGAAAAATAGTTGTGTGGGTGGATGGGTGGGTGAGAGGATGCTAGAAATGTGGGTGTATGGGTCAAGTTCTGGGTGTTGGGCGTGGATAGTGGGGTGGGTGTATGAGAGGGTTGTAAGAGAGGATGAATTGTTCGAGTTGTGGGAGGATGACTGTGGAGGATAAAATCAGATTGTGGGGGAATGTGTGTATCAATATACTGCATTGTGGGTAAATGTGCGAGTAGTGTTGGGGGCCGGGGGAGTGCTGGAGGGACCTTGGTGATCCCTGGTCTCTGGGTCTTCTCCTGGGTGACCAAGATGTGTGTGAATTTGTGTTTTATTTGTGTGTGTTAATTGTTTTCTGTTGTGTTGTGTTGTCCCTATTCGGGATCTGCCTCGAGTCGGCCAGTCCCAGAAAAAAAAGTAAAAATGGGGAATGGGCCTGAGTACATACATACATACATAGTGTCAATAAGAGAGAGAGAGAGAGAGAGAGAGAGAGAGAGAGAGAGAGAGAGAGAGAGAGAGAGAGAGAGAGAGAGACTGGTGAATACAAGAGGGTAGTTTCGACATAAGTGAATAGTGAGAACATCGAATTACTGCATGGCAAAATTGGATGAGTTTGATGTATGGGCAGGTGGAATTTATCTGAGGTTGTATCAACTATAATCATAACTGTCGGTGAGAGCAATTATAAGTGTAATATCATTGTTGAAATATTAAGGGGGAATGAAGATTCCGAGAGACAGAAACGAGCGAGGTACGTGGAGAGTAAGAGGGTGGTGAAGAGAGTAGTGAAGGAAAGTAAGAGAAGAGTAGATGAGGAATTTGGAAGGAATCTGAGTGTAAAATGGAGGGAGAGTAAGAAACTGTTCTGGAAAGAAGTCAAGAAAGTTAGGGAAGGTATCAAGGGAAACAGTAAGGGTGTGAAAGATAAGAATGGGAGAATGCTAGCCGAGAAGCAAGAGAGAGTCGAAAGATGGAGGGAGTACTTCAGTGAGTTGCTAAATGTAAGGGATGAAGAGCCAGCAAACATAGCTGGATATGGTATGGGAGGGAGAAGAAGAGAAGTAGTGGAGGAGGAGGTGGGGATCAAGGAGGTCAGAAGTGTGGGAAGCCATGACAAGAGTGAAGTTGGGGAAAGCACCAGGAACAGATGGAGTGTGTGGGGAAATGTTGAGGTATGGTGGTGAGATAGTGATAGAATGGGTATGGAAAATGTGCAAACTAGCATGGGAGAAGGGGAGTGCACCCGATGACTGGAAGACTGGCATAATAGTCCCCCTATATAAGGGCAAAGGGGAAAGAGGAGTGTGTGGTAACCACCGAGGAATATGTCTTCTAAGCGTAGTAGGGAAGGTATACAGTAGGGTAGTGATTGAGAGAGTGAGAGTGAGAACGGAGAAATGGATAGGCGACGAGCAGGGAGGTTTTAGGAATGGAAGAGGATGTGTAGATCAGATTTTTACCCTGAATTGTGTTGTGGAGAAGTATCTGGAGAAGAAACAAAAGGTGTATGTTGCCTTTATGGACTTGGAGAAGGCCTATGACAGAGTGGATAGAGAAGGTTTGTGGAAAGTACTTAGAATATACGGAGTAGAGGGCAAGTTGATGAAAGCAGTGAAGAGCATGTATGAGGGTGCAAAGGCGGCAGTACGTGTGGAGAGTGAGCAGAGCGAGTTCTTTGACCTGAATGTTGGTTTGAAACAGGGGTGTGTGATGTCCCCGTGGTTGTTTACTGTATATATGGATGGAGTTATGAAAGAAATCCTATCAAGAACAGTGGATGTTGGTGTATCGCTGAAAAGGGAGGGAATTGAGTGGAAGCTACCTATACTGCTGTTTGCGGATGATACAGTTCTGATGAGTGATAATGAATGGGAGTTGCAGGGTCTGGTAAATGAGTTTGGAACAGTGTGCGAAAAACGGAATTTGAAGGTAAATACGGGGAAGAGCAAGGTTATGGTCTTCGAAAGGGGTGAAGTCACAGAGTGTGAGGTGAAGCTGAACGGTCAGTCTATGGAGATCGTCAACTCTTTTAAGTATCTGGGCAGTGTGTGAGTAAAGATGGGACTATGGATGAAGAGGTGCGGGAGAGGGTACAACAGGGGAAGAGGGTTGTAGAAACGCTAAAAGCAGTAACAAGAAATAGGGTGGTCAGTATGGAAGTGAAGAAGTCCTTGCATGACAGTGTAGTAATCCCGACACTGGCTTACGGAAGCGAAGCATGGACGTTGGTTGAGAGACTCAGACCAAGAGTGAGAGCAGTGGAAATTAATTACTTAAGGAGTGCGTGCGGAGTTACATGGAGGGATAGACAGACTAATGAGGAAGTAAGAAGGAGGTGTGGTGTGGAGGTAGATGTGCTGGAAAGTGTGAAAAGGAACAACTTGAGATGGTTCGGCCATATGGAACGTATGGAAAGCGAGAGAATGACTAAGAGGGTGTACGAGAGCGAGGTGGAGGGACAGAGAGGGAGAGGTAGACCGAATGAGAGGTGGAAGGATGGAGTGAGGAAGTACATGAACGAAGGTGGTGCTGGCTGGGGGGAGGGGCGTCGACTGACTGGGGACAGAGGTGCATGGGGGCGGTTCGTTCGTGGCCACCCCTTCGGGGATCACGGCGTCAGGCAATAGATAGATAGATAGACCTGCTTTTTTTCTCTTTCTCTCCTTTTCTCTCTTTCTCTGGCTTGTATCCATTCAGCCCCATTCAGTCATCTGTTTTAAGACGTTTATCCCCATCCAGGTGTCGATATCTTCCTGGCGAGCGATAGCGAGCCAGCATTGTATGGAGAAATCCGGCTTCGCCGGAGAAATTTTTCTATCGAAAAATGTACAAATTTAGCTTGCTCTAAAAAACAAAAATATATATATATACTGGCTCGCTACCGCTCACCAGGAAAACATTGACACCTGGATGGTGGTAAACGTCTTAAAACAGTAGGCCGAATGGATACAACCCTAAGAGAGAGGGAGAGAAAGAAAAACAAGAGAGGTGGGCTCCCTTAACCGTCGTTCAATATGGTGTTTATGTAACTAAGCAATATATATTAGTAATAATAATAATAATAAAGTTTATTTCCACCGACAGTGGTTATTCTTCTTACATAGTATTTACATATATAATTATATACAGTTGGGGGTTTAGTGTTTTCAAAGTAGTTACAATATAGGAACTAATACATAATTTAGTGTTACATACAGTAGACATACAGTTGTAAGTTGTGTATTCAGACCAGGTGTGACGGACCACAATTCCTAAGCTGTAGTAACGATGTTCTTTACGCTGCATTTGTTGTTCATGCACTCTCATTTGTGTGGGTTTGGTCGAAATATATATGGTTGCCTTTATTATCATTATTATAGTTATTGTAGTTCACGTTGCTTATGTAACCATGTTGCTGATACTGATGTTGTTGTTGTTGTTGTAATAGTTGTTGTTGTTGTGGTTGTTGTTGTGGTTGTTGTTGTTGTTGTTGTAATAGTTGTTGTGGTTGTGGTTGTTGTGGTTGTTGGTGTGGTTATTGTTGTTGTGGTTGTTGTTGTAATAGTTGTTGTTGTTGTTGTGGTTGTTGTTGTGGTTGTTGTTGTGGTTGTTGTTGTGGTTGTTGTTGTAATAGTTGTTGTTGTTGTTGTTGTTGTTGTTGTTGTAATAGTTGTTGTAATAGTTGTTGTTGTTGTTGTTGTGGTTGTTGTTGTTGTAATAGTTGTAATAGTTATTGTTGTGGTTGTTGTTGTGGTTGTTGTTGTAATAGTTGTTGTGGTGTGTTGTGGTTGGTGTGTGGTTTGGTTGTTGTTGTTGGGTTGTTGTGTGGTGGTGTTGTGATTGTTGTTGTTGGTTGTGGTGTTTGTTGTTGTTGTGTGGTTGTTGTTGTTATTGTTGTGTATGGTTGTTATTGTTGTGTATGGTTGTTATTGTTGTAGTTGTGGTTGTGTTGTGGTTGTTGTGTGTGGTTGTTGTGTTGTTGTTGTTGTGTTGTGGTTGTTGGTGTGGTTGTTGTTGTGTGGTTGTTTTTGTTTGTTGTGTGTGGTTGTTGTTGTTGTGTGTTTTTGTTTTGTGGTTGTTGTTGTTGTTGTTGTTGTTGTTGGTTGTTGTGGTTGTTGTGTTGTTGGTGTTGTTGTGTTGTTGTTGTGTTTGGTTGTAGTTGTTGGGTGTTGTGTGTGGTTGTTTGGGTGGTTGGTTGTTGTTTTATTGTGGTGTTGTGGTTGTTGTGTGTTGTTGTGGTGTTTGTTGTTGTGGGGTGTTGTAATAGTTGTTGTTGTTGTTGTTGTTGTGGTTGTTGTTGTTGTAATAGTTGTTGTAATAGTTGTTGTTGTTGTTGTTGTGGTTGTTGTTGTTGTTGTTGTAATAGTTGTTGTTGTGGTTGTTGTTGTTGTTGTTGTGTAATAGTTTGTTGTTGTGTTGTGGTGGTTGTTGTTGTGTTTGTTGTTGTGGTGTTGGTTTGTTGTTGTTGTGGTTGTTGTTGTGTGTATGGTTGTTGTGGTTGTGTTGTTGTGGTTGTGGTAGTTGTTGTGGTTGTTGGTGTGGTTGTTGTTGTTGTGGTTGTTGTTGTTGTTGTAGTTGTTGTTGTGGTTGTTGTTGTTGTTGTTGTTTTGTTGGTGGTGGTTGTTGTTGTTGTTGTTGTTGTTGTGTATTGTTGTTGTTGTTGTTGGTGTTTGTTGTTTGGTGTTGGTTGTTGTGTTGTAATTTGGTGTGGGTTTGTTGTTGTTGTTGTTGTGGTTGTGGTGTATGTTGGTGTATGTTGTTGTTGTGGTTGTGGTTGTTGTTGTGGTTGTGGTGTATGTTGGTGTATGTTGTTGTTGTAGTGGTTGTTGTGGTTGTTGTTGTTGTTGTGGTGGTGGTGGTTGTTGTTGTGGTTGTTGTTGTTGTTGTTGTTGTCATTATAGGTGTTGGCTTAATAATAATGGTAGTGTTTGATAAAGTTAATGGCTATCGACCCGGGGCACAGGAGCCAAGATCATTAAGCCAAGTGCTCCTGGTTAATGTATCAAAACATTATTAAGGTTGCCCACCTCGCTTTTTTCTCTTTCTCTCCCTCTCTCTTTGGTTTGTATCCATGCGGCCCCATTCAGCCTACTGTTTTAAGACGTTTACCCCCATCCAGGTGTCACTATTTTCCTGGTGAGCGGTAGCGAGCCAGCATATATATATATTTTGTTTCGACAGCAAGTTAAATTTGTACATTTTTCGATAGAAAACATTTCTCCCCGGATTTCTCCATAGAATGCTGGCTCGCTATCGCTCGCCAGGAAGAAATCGACACCTGGATGGGGATAAACGTCTTAAAACAGTATGGGGCCGAATGGATACAAGCCAGGGAAAGATAGAAAAGGAGAGAAAGATAAACAAAACAGGTAACCCCCCCCCTTAATATTATAATGCGTGTAATGAGATGGGCAAAGAGCGAGTAGACACAAATATGAGTCAATTATAATGGTGATAGATGGAAACGGTTGCATACAGAGAGAGTACATTACTTACATACGAATTATATTTAATTTGTATGTATGTATGTATGTATGTATGTATGTATGTATGTATGTATGTATATATGTATGAACTCAGGCCCATTCCCCACACACAAATACACGTGAGTTGTATGAACCTATTTGTCTTAACCCTTTCTGTACCAGCGACGGCTGTTACATATTATTCTACTTATATTTAGATGATTTTATTTAGCTTAGGAAGGATCTGTGGTAGTTACAAGGGTTGATAGAGATAGTTCGAAGCCGTATTATTACTAGAGATCCTTCCTGAGCTGAATAACATCGTATAATAGTAGCGAGAATATAATGAAAAAGACGTCACCGGTACAGAAGGGGTAGGGCGGGGGGCGGGGGGGTAGAATCACATGACGAAGAATCATGTGCAGGAAATGGAATGTATAAGGGATGGGACAAAAACAAACATGGATGGTAGAGGGAACGGCATTACATGGATGGGACAAAAACAAACATGGATGGTAGAGGGAACGGCATTACATGGATGGGACAAAAACAAAGGTAGAGGAACGGCATTACAATGGGACAAAAACAAACATGGATGGTAGAGGGACGTTACATGGATGGGACAAAAACAAACATGGATGGTAGAGGGAACGGCATTACATGGATGGGACAAAAACAAACATGGATGGTAGAGGGAACGGCATTACATGGATGGGACAAAGATATGGCGAACAAATGTAATGTAATTGGATATATGGTTAAGGGAATATGGATTAAGGGGGGATGGTTCACTTTTTGGGCGATTTTTGCATGTATTCGTTATTTTTCTAGTTTCCTCCCTAGACCTCCATCATATATAAAAAAAAAAAAATCCATTAGATCCTCCTTCTAGATAAATTTGTAAATTTAAAAATTGTCCCGGCCAAAGGCCGGTTACAAGCTCACTATCGTTCGCCAGGGAAAAAATCGACACCTAAATAGCACGAAAGGTCTAAATATTGATGAAACAATGGGGCGAAAGGTCTTAAAATCGACTAACTAATGGGGCAAACATCTTAACATCTGAAAACGAATGGGGGTAAGCATGAGGAAGAAGGGTGACCAGAAAATCGGCCCATGTCCCCTTAAATTGATTCATCGCTATACCAGAAACTCGCCGATAACTCCTATAAATATACCCACGCCCTTGCCAATACACTATATAGTCCGGCAATAGTGTCCCGCAGGATATCAGTGCCAAACAGGATCCAGCCTAACATATATTAATGGTATGTGTATGGATTGAGTGCAGTGCCATAATGTTAAGGGGAGACTGACCGTTTGTTTGGTCTATTAATTCATGTATTCATATATTTTTTTAGTTTCCTCCCTAGAGCTCCATCAAGCTTAGAAAAACACCCCCTAGACCCCCCTTCAAGATAAATTTGTACATTTTTCTACCGAAAAATTTCCCGGCCGAAGGCCGGGTCCTCTTATTATTGCAGGCTCGATATCGCTCGCCAGGAAAAATTCGACATCTAGATGGCACAAAAGGTCTTAACATTGACAACGAAATGGGGCGAAAGGTGTTAAAATCGCCAAACTAATAATCTTATAATCTCAAAACTAGTGGAGCTAAACATTAGGGCGAAGAGGGTCCAGAAAAACGGTCTGCCTCCCCTTAACTGTTGGCCTTCATCTGATATTCAGCTCTTAGCTATGTGTATGAAGGAGACAAGAGGCAGGCTGCTTGTAACGAGTGTCTCCCCCAATGCCAAAAGAGCGAGAGAGCCAAATTCAAGGGACGTTGGGATAATAATTCCCGGACATACGAAGTTAAAAACAGTCTAAGTCATAGGATGAAGGACAGATTGATTGAGGGAGAGAGTTCCAGGGTTCACTTGATGAGTAGAAGAAAGATTGAGAACATTATGTTAAATATTGGGTTGGAGAGCTGAACAGGATAGGAGTGGGATTGTGATGAAAGACGGGTGCCTACATACATTCTCAAGGGGTTAGAATGAACTGAGAATGTAGTACGGAGAGCTAAAGCGAGATCAGAATGAAGTAGAGTTAAGTAGGCTTGTGGGACTGGCTTGAAATTAAAAATGCGTACTCTCTGCAAAAAAGTATTAAAAAGGGAAATTTAGGTGTCCATAATAATCTCCCAATTTACAGGAATATTGAGTAGTAATAATCCATCTTATGCAAGGGCTAGAGAGGTAAATCTCTATCAATATACCCAAATATCGTGTATACCTTTGCCAAGCCCTTTTTATAGCCTTGTTTTTTACAGTGTAGGATTTGTGTTTGGTGGAGGACTATGTGTGGGATTAGAGTGCCCTGGTAAAACACACACACACACACACACACACACACACACACACGCACACACGGATATAAAAAGGGACATTAAAAGGATAACAGACTGTCTTCTTGGTGTAATGGTTAGAGTGTTTAAAATCTGTATGTGGTAACCCAGGTTCGAATCCCGGTGGATCACATGTTTGCTTTTATTATTTTTTTTTTGGGAGGTGTTTGGTGTTGGAGTGAAATTAATACAAATATAATATTGGTAATGCTTTACGTTTATACCCTTACATTAAGGGGAGGTATTTAGTTTGTTCCCTAGACCTCCATCAAGCTTAAAATTACACCCCCTTGAGTCCCTTTCAAGATAAATTTGTACATTTTTTGGTAGAAAAATGTCCCGGCCGAAGGCCGATTCCTCTTAGATTACAGGCTCGCTATCGCTCGCCAGGATAAAATTGACACCTGAATGGCACGAAAGGTCTTAATATGGGGTGAAAGTTCTTAAAATCGCTAAACTAATGGGCAAACGTTTTATAATATCAAAAGCAATGGGGCTAAACATGAGGGAGAAAGGGGTCAAGAACAAAATCCCTCGAGTGGAGATCTCCCCTTAAATGGGTTTAACACTAAAATGCTTTAATATGAGGTAGATTATTATGGACATTTTAATTACCCTTCCCATATTAAAAACAAATCTTTCAGAGATTAAAAAAGGATTAAATACGAATGAATACAAGTTACAATAGAGTTTTATAGAGTAGGATAGAGATTTATAGAGTAGGATAGAGATTTATAGAGTAGGATAGAGATTTATAGAGTAGCGAGATTATAGAGTAGATAGAGTTATATAATAGAGTTTTATAGAGTAGGATAGAGATTTTATAGAGTAGGATAGAGATTTTATAGAGTAGGATAGAGATTTTATAGAGTAGGATAGAGTTTTATAGAGTAGAATAGAGTTTTATAGAGTAGGATAGAGATTTTATAGAGTAGGATAGAGATTTTATAGAGTAGGATAGAGATTTTATAGAGTAGAATAGAGTTTTATAGAGTAGGATAGAGATTTTATAGAGTAGGATAGAGATTTTATAGAGTAGGATAGACTAGAATAGATTTTGATAGAGGTAGGATAGCTTGGATTTATAGAGTATGGATAGAGATTTCTGCATAGAGTAGGATACGAGATCTATAGAGTACAGATACGCAGATTTAATAGAGTAGGAATAGAGTATTTTATAGAGTCGACTCGAGTTAATTAGGTCGGATAGAGATTTATATCGAGCAGTTAGTAGATTTTATAGATTAGGATAGAGATTTATAGAGGAGGATAGAGATTTTTATAGATAGGATCGATGTTTATAAAGTGAGATAGAGTATTAATATCGTAGGATAGAGATTTATAGAGTAGGATAGAGCTTTTATATAGTGAGGAGAGAGATTTTATAGAGTATATTGAGTTTTAATAGAGGTAGATAGAGAAATTTTAGAGTAGGATAGAGATTTATAGAGTAGGATGAGATTTAATATAGCGTAATTAGAGTTTTATAGAGTAGGATAGAGATTTATATAGGAGACTAGAGATGTTATAGAGTAGGATAGAAATTTTTATGGATAGAGATTTATAGATTGGATAGAGCATTTTATAGAGTAGCTAGAGATTTTATAGAGTATAAAGAGTAATAAGTAGGATACGTTTATAGAGTAGAATTAATTTAATTAGAGTAGGATAGAGATGTTATAGAGGTAGGTAGAGATTTATAGAGTAGGATAGAGATTACTAGAGTAGAAGATTTTAGAATGGAGTATATAGAGTAGGATAGAGTTTTAGAGAGTACGGATAAGATTTTATAGAGTAAGATATAGTTTATAATTAGAGTAGAATACAGTATTATAGAGTAGGATAGAATTTTACTAGATGGTAGGATAGAGATTTTATAGAGTAGGATAGAGATTTTATAAGAGTGAGATTAGAGGTTTATAGCGTCGGATAGAGATTTTTAAGCAGAAGGATAGAGATTTTATAGAGGTAGGCTAGAGACTTTAATAGAGTAATTAGAGTTTTAAGAGTATGATAGAGAATTTATAAGTAGGATAGAGATTTTAATAGAGTAGGATCGAAATTTTATAGAGGAGATTAGATTTTATAAGTATGATAGGAGATTTTATAGAGTAGGATCGAGATCTTTATAGATTAAGGATAGAATTTTATAGAGTATGTATAGAGATTATTATAGAGTTAGATAGAGATTTGTATAGAGTAGAGATCGATTTTATTAGAGTAGACATAAGTTTTATAGAGTAGGATAGAGATTATAGATAGAATAAGTTTATAGAGAAATGTATAGAGAGGATAGAGATTTATAGAGTAGGAGAGAGATTTTATGAGTGGATAGAGAAAGAGGTAGAGATTTTTAGAGTAGGATAGGTTAGATAGAGATATTTTAGAGATAATAGAGTATAGAGTGGATGAGATTTTATAGAGTAGGATGAGTGGAAAGATTTTTAGAGTAGGATAGAAATTTTATAATGAAAGGTTTATAGAGTAGGGAGATTTTAGTAGTATTTATAGATAATAGAGAATAGGGGTAGAGAGTATAGAGAGGATAGGTGGAGATGAGAGAGAGAGAGAGGAGGATAGAG